>SMSQ01005775.1:78367-137098 GCA_019453375.1 Ctenoplectra terminalis | reverse complement strand
TTTTTTTTTTTGTTTTTTTTTTTTTTTTTTTTTTTTTTTTTTTTTTTTCGTTGCCAATTAGTACATTTTAAAGAGTCCTCGCACAGAGAGACATTCGTTTCGAACAAATTTTATCTTGCTTCCAACTTTTGAAGAATCAAACGGGCAAATGGTGCTGCCGTTCTAATATCGCTACGATTAGGGTTTCGAAGCGAGGGTTGATTATTCGAACTCTGTATACTTTCTTCCATGGTTCTGTTGTTTCTTCTTCCTTTCTGTTATTTCGTTTCTTTTTTTTTTCTTTTTCTCTTGTACCGATCGTAAACGATCGAATCGCATCGGGTCACGTGAGCTGTTTGCTAGGTTTAAAAAAAAAAAAGTTTATCGTCACCTATATATTATATTATATTAATTATATTATATTATATTATATTATATTATATTATATATTGTCATTATTATCTATATCTTTATTATTAATATTATTATATTATATTATATTATTATTATTATTGATTTATTGGTACTATGATCGTTATTATTTTTTGAGGTATTTATAGGAGAGAATGAGGGGTGAGAACGAGGCAGAGAGAAGAAAGAGAGAGAACGAGAGAGAGAGAGAGAGAGAAACAAAGGAATGAGGGTTCTGTGTGCGTGTGTGCGCGTATGAGAGAGAGGGAGAGATTGAAAAGAGAGAAAAGAAAAGAAAGGAACGGTTAAACAATGCATGTCGCAACGACAATTGTATATTGTACCTAACACAGCAGCAGAAACGGTTTTCGATAATTAAAAGATGATACGTCGAACGTATATATACATATATATATGTAAAAATATATATATATATGTATGATATATAATAATTTCGAAAAATTCAGTTTTACTACTGTTCGATTTTTGTCTTCTTTACCCACTACGCTGTAAACTGTAATATATTTATGTACATGTATACATACAAAATACACGTAAACACGTACACATACAGGAGAACACCCACTTACAGCATATATAATATGTAAACATAAACATGCAATCATAATTATATTATTATATTAATAGTATTATACGATCATTATTTTACTATATTCTCGTATACGATCGCATCGCGTGTATTAATTCCGTAGTAATTCCGATTCGTAAACGCGTTGCTCCAACTTTACGGAGAACTCTCTCTGGTCCTTCGAAATCGACCAGCCGTTGAAAAAATTACCCTCGACCGCGAAACATCACGCGTAACGGCTGAGAGAAACAAATTAAAACGTTCAGCCTCGTTTTCAAGTCTCGACCTCGACATTTTTGCAAGCTATATTCCTATATTTATACGTTAATACGAGGAAAAGAGGGACGAGTGGATGAGAGAGTTCGCGTACACGGTGACGAGCAGCCGTGCACTACTAAGTAGCAACGAGCAATATACAAGCAATTTATTAATTAGTTACATATTGCGCGGCTCGAGCGATGCGCGACAAGATTGACTCTGTTCGCGATTCGAATGGTAGTTTTTCAATGAGCCAATGTCGCGATAGTCCTGAAGACGAATAAAGAGGACAATCTTCGTTCGTCTCTACTTTCGAACGACGCTCTAGTGACTCTAGTCGGTCTCGTTCTTGAATCGGACTCTACCCTTTTTACTCTTGAGAGTTCCATTCGGTTGGCAGAGGAATCGAAATCGCGCGTCGATCGATCACGCCTGACAGAGATCATCATCTCAAAGAGTCGGCCAGACAGACGAGCAAACGAAACGAGCAAACAAGCAAGCAAACAGATTCGTAGGATCGAAAGGGAGCTGTGGTGAATGCTCGCGTGAGTGTATGAAGAAGAGAGACAGAGGTGAGCCTGAGTTTATGGAAGCGAATATGTATTTTGTGTGCCTGTGAGAAAGGGACGCGATAAGTAGGGAACGAAGCAATAAAGAGAGATACATAGAATGGCAACCGCACCAAGGAGAGACCAAACTCGCTAAACGAAAGATTAATTACTTACTTGCTTTTTTATTTATTTTAATTATTAATATTGGTTGACCGATTAATTAATTAGGTAATTAATTAATTATTGTATTTATTGGCGCGGATAACTGAGAGATGCTGGGGTTCGCGTTACACGCGGAATAAGAGATAGACGTTGATCATCCTAGCACAAGCACTCGGTCCAACCACCTCCACCCGTGAATAAACAACAGATAGACTGAAAGGATTATTCGATAAAAAAAAAAGATTGTAAACCTTTGATTTTTACTGGAATCCTTACCAGAAAAATGGGATCCTTCAATTTTGATTTAAGCTAACTGCTTGTTCTCGTTTAATGAAAAAGAAACTCGATTTGAACGAAAGAGAAATAGAATCGAAGGGGAGACCCTGTTGCGTATACGCCTGTCGATCTGATCGTTCAACTTTCCGTCTGCTCGATTCCTAAATGGACGTAACGTCGGTCTTCCGGTCTTGTCGATCGACATCCGCGATTGCAACGCGATCCTGGGTTGTTGCGATCTATTAGGAACTTACCGCGCACAGTTTTACAGTCGGACAATCGACTAGTCGGATTAGCTTCTTCGTCTTACGACCGGAAACTTTGTTTCACCGAATCTCTCTATTAACCGATAGAATCTCTTTGGAGATGTTCCGAAAGAAACAAAAAAAAAAAAAAAAGAAAGAAAAAGAGCAGTTCGGGTAAATCGTGTAGATTACCACGTTCCAACAACCTAACTCGGTCGAATCGTATGGAAGGAGGAACGAAAATTCGGTTGATCGCGACTCGAGTGCAAAGATGTTCTCTTTCTTTCCACTTTTTGGGTGGATCAAGGGGTGAGAGGTACGGGCTCGTTGGAGGAGCAACAAACGGCGGATAAGAAAGAGAGGAGACGGTGACACGACGGGGAAAAAAGAAGGACCGTGACAATATATACATATATACATATATATATACATATATATATCTATATATTTGCAAGATATTTTGCGAGCAGGGCTTTTTTATCTATTTTATAGTAATTTCAGCTTAAGCGGATTGAAAGTATTATTATTATTATTATTATTATTATTATTATTATTATTATTATTGCTATTATTGTGTATATGGTATAAATTGTAAAAAGGAACGTATTTACTATAACATATTCATTTCACGAGGATTTACGAGATCCTTCGAATGAACAAATTGTTTAAAATAAAGTGAAGGAATAAATAAAATATTGACCAATTAACATCCATTCTTTAATGTCCTTTCAGCTGTTCCATTGGTTCGTAACTTTTCTTCTCATCCTCTTTGGTCTTCTTTGTTCACTCGCGTTTTATATCTTGTCATCACCTTGTCCCACCAATAAGCTATTAACCCAGTCTTTGATAAATGCATCAACAGAGAGCTGAATCTATCTTTTAAAGACCAATTGGAACGCACCATAAAAGCCGAGTACAAAGTATCTATTCTATGCATGTTTCTTCTTGACGACGATTCTCACCAGCCTGTACCTGTCCGCGGATCCCTGGGGCAACTCGCATCGCAATAACTCCTAACATGAACATAGAATTCATACAAGTTCAAGTTCCTCGTACAAGTTATTAATTCCCGAATTTACGTTGGAGATATGTAAGCGGTGCTCGGCTTGTCGAGGCAGACGTACCGAATATTCAGCATGTTAACTTCAGACTGGTGTTCGCGCCGTTTGTATCGTCTACGTAACTCGGCGAGAGTTTTCTTTAGCGAGACTCGCGGACTGGGAGGATCGCGCAGCTTTTTCTCTACCAACGATAAGCTCCACGATAAAAACTACAATCGCACAAGAATACCCAATCGCAAGTAAATAGAAACCAAACGAGACGTGTTTGATCTTCAACGTCCTGAAGCTTCTCTTCTTGTTCGCTTGTTTCCTCTTCCATGCATTGTGTATCTTCCTTTTGTACAACTTTTCCCACATAGTCACCAGTCCAGCCTCTATCGTGCGGCGAATCGTTCTCGTTACGCGAGTGAACAGCGGCCAATTATGCCTGGTCACATACACCTGTATCTTCTGCTGTATTATTTTTGATCGATAGAAATATGGCTCGTTCGTTATTCTTTCGTACAAGTGATTACAGTCGCCTAAACACGCAGCTTGTTGCGAATCGAGCACGTGCTGCTTACAGCCGTAATACGTGGTCGGGTGGAATCGTGACCGCAACTCGGAATCCTGAAGGCCTTGCATGTGAAGAATCGAGCCGTAGATCTGATATTTCGATTTCTGTGAACAGTGAAGTCGTTGGTTCGCTTATACGTCGCTGAACGGTTCGCTTGTTCTTATCAGATGGTTCGAGTTCCTTGCTCCAAGTAATTGCATCGAATTTCGGATGGTCGAGGAAAGTGTAGATAAATAAAAAATAAAAGATAAATAAAAAATTTCTGTAGGCGTGCGATTTAATTATTTTCATAACGAACTCGTAGAGAAAAAAAGATAAAAATTGTGACGATGTACCTTGAGATCTTCCGGGGTTCTGATATTCGGCAGAGAAACAGGTACGGTAACCAAAGAAGCCCAATGACTCTGGAGCAGCGAGTTCATTATCAGAATCAATATAAACAGATTGCTGAAGAAGATTCTGAAGGAGATGTTTCTAGGCAGTCTATGCATGGACACCGCGGTGACTAAACGAATTACGTTCAAGAATGCCGATAGAAATCCTTGGTATCTTGAAAGAGCGCAAAGAGCGATCGTGAATACAACGATGTTCCCCAGCACCACAGGTGGTGATATGAAGGACAAGATCTTGAAGAATTCTGAGATTTCTCCTGCTCGTTTGGTGATCACGCAAACACCATCTTGCCCATGAGGATACGTGTGTCTATAATATACAATATAAAAACAATCCTCTTTATCCATATCTATCATGTTTCACTTAACCCTGCTACGGTCCTTGGGTCATTTTTTTCCTTTCATTAAAAAGTTTCCTAAATTTCAGAAATGTATAAAAAGTTATCGTCAATATGCGAATTGCCTTGTTTCAACTTTATGTTGAGAACACATTTTTATCAAAATTATTAATTTCTTTTAGTCGCAACAAGAGCGCGATCGAGTAGAAAAGAATTTGAAGACCGTAGTAGGGTTAAAGTAAATTTTCCTGTTACGATCAGACACTTTCTTTTCCACCCGAACAGTTGTCATTCCAGTCTGACGTTCATTCGCCTATACATTACGACAATAATTGTTACGTTTACATCTGAAGGGACACATACCCGACCTTCCACATCGCGTATAGGCTCCTCACGTTCATTCCCATGTCCACCTCGCCGGTAGCCACGTCTTCCAGCATTCCCACCATGTTTCCGTCCTTGTCAATTCCGCCGAGGTCGTACTCAGTGCCATTGTACACGCGCACGTTCAGGCTTGCATTTAATTTCTCGAATACTATCTTCACGATTTCGCTATTGTCGCCGCTGAACTTATCCAAGCCTGAATAGGTTTGATTTATACTAAGATGGGGTGCAAGGGAGATGGCGTTCATTCTGACCTCGTATCCGTTTAGATTTCTCGTTTTATCGAAAAACAAGTCCTCGCATATCTTCGAACCTTTCACGTTGCACGGGTTAATTAATTCAATTTTATAAAATAGGAAATCCGCGTGGTATTTGTGTACTTATTAAAAAAAAAAAAAAAGAAAAAAAAAGTACACGGATATTAACACCCAATCATTTAATATATGCAACTTGCCAGGTTGGTATTTTCTCTTCAATAATATCCAAGGATGTCCACTGCGACCTTTGAAATATCCAGCGTTCCGCCAGACATTTGGCGACGCGTTTGAATAGGGATCATAAGTGTAAAGGACGATTCCATCGATAGGATCGATGCACAGAAATATGGTGAAAAGTCCGTCGTATTCCCAGGCAGTCCATAAAAAATTGTAAGCGTTCGCGCAACCGCGTTTCTCGGTTTTTGTGTCTATCAAAATATGGAATCCGTTGAAATTCGCCCAAGGAGAATCCTTGATCCTCTGCAAGAGTAATCGAAGCATCGGTTGCGAGGACGCAACTACGAGGAATTGATCCAGTTTCCATAGCATATGCAGAAACGAGAATTGTTTGAACATTGTGAACGAATATCTGCGCAGAGCGAAAAGTTTGAACGCGGTTAATTTCGATTCCGCGATCAAAGCCACCGGTATATCATCGAGCAGTGATCGCTGAAAGAAATCTTCGTACTCTCCAGCTAACAAAAGGGAGTCGTTCGGATCGAACATGGTGCAGGATCGAACGATGGTTACCTAAAAACACGATTTCTTTTTTTATCTCGTACAATATTGTCGGCTGTGATATAATTGTATCGCTAATTAGACGTAGAGTTTAAATACCGTTTGTTCAATCAAGTCGTTGTATGTTACTTTGTTTCCTATGGTTGCATTAGCAACCAACATAGAAATTGGTAAAACAATGTTCCAATTGGGCCAGGCCATAGTTCGCGAGAAACGATTAACATGCAAGGTTCGTTGTTGTTAAACGGTCGCTATCTTTTCCCGTAGAATCATCACGAAGTCGAGGGAGCAAGCAATGTCGACGTTGCCCCTTGCAGTGTAGGTCAAGTGACGTTAACGAGACTCAATTCTAGCCGGTCGAGAAGGGAGCTTCGTTGTTCATTCGAAATCTTTGCATAATTTCCATTGAACGATAACGAGCTAGCAACGAACAGACTCAACAGATTCACTTACGACGAACATTCCTGCTTAATAAATTGTTCAAAATTCACAGTTCGACGACGAGCAACGTACTGATTCTTCGCGTAGAACAGCGTTCTCTCTTTTGTTAGGCGCCCACCATTTTCGTAACAATCGTTCCATCCTGATAACCATCTAAATCGACCTGTTTCCATTTTCACGGTTAGATAATGGTCACCTGCGATTTTCGACCGATATCGCTTTTACTTTCAACCAGTGTTTCGTGTTTTCACCAAATGGTCGCGTGACATCGTGACTAATACCTGACGCTATTACGACGAAAAACGAGCAACGTTTTCGTTCTCCAAGGCCTCTTCGAATTAAATAAATTACACTATTTTTTATTTAAACATATCAACGAGTTGAACCCTGAAACCTTTGTACTTCTATCAACTTTCAGCGACGAAGAAGAGCAGTCTTCAAGGTGGGAGGCTCGCCCCACCATCAGCGTACAGAAGAGGACGAGTCGAAGACAGTTTAGCACCGGTCGTCGGTCCGAGTGCTTGTTTTTCTAGCTGGTCTCTCCAGTAGGCAAGAAAGAGAGTCACCCGTCTTCAATTTACACGCGCGAATTTACCTCTTCGTTTTTGCAATCTTGCTATTATCGTAAATTATTGTCGTCTTAGCGCCGCTTCTTCGTCTGGACTCAAAGGAGACGTTTGGCAAAAGTCTTGGAGACGTTGCGGTTAAATTTACAAGTCAATTACGGAAAGTTTCATAAATTGTCGGAAAAAGAATTCTTCGAGGAGCTGGATCGCGCAGGACGGAAATAGTACTTCGTTGAGGAAACCGGTTTACAGTTCCACGGAAGACGAGCCTCGTTCCGTGAGTGGACTTCCAGCAGGAATGATAGGGGCCCGAGCATTAGCGCAGTGGCTTTACCTGACAGCTTTCGTCACCGGTTACGTCGCTGCTGCTGTGCAGCCACATATTGTGTTCATTTTGGCCGATGATCTGGTGAGGTGTTAATTGCTCCATACTTTGAATATTCATTTATACTTTTATTTCATTCGCTTCATAAACGTTCTAATCCGGTCTGTCTAATTAAATTTGCTGCATAGGGATGGAACGACGTTGGATTTCATGGGTCAGGTCAGATTCCGACGCCAAACATCGATGCCTTGGCGTACTCCGGTCTCCTTTTGGATCGGTATTATGTCACTCCGATCTGCACACCGTCGAGGAGCGCTCTGATGACCGGCAAACATCCTATTCACACTGGAATGCAGCACGGGGTACTTGGTTCCTTTATTAACTATTTCAGACTGAAGTCTACGATCAGCTTGTAAATAAAGCTACGCTGTTTTATGCCGGCCTTAATTAGCGCGAGAGTTAATTTGGCCATGGTTCGTTGCGCTCGAGCGAGATGTGATTTTGCGTATTGTAGGATGATTAGAAAATTGTGCGATGGTGTTACCGGTAGTTGTCGAATGATCAATATTTTTTAACCACCTTGCGTCTCCTCGTGCACCTTTCGCTATTCGGTCTGACCTCTTTTTCGTTCCATTTCCATTGCCATCGCATCTATTGGGAAAGTTCACCTGACCTTTAGCTATCCGTATTACGAAACCTTAGAAAATTTTCATCTCGATGAGATCAAATTCGCGTGGATCAAACAGTTGAATTTCTACGGCGATTATTAACCATAGAAGTCGAAGATCGAAGGAGAATTAACATCGTGCTACGTGGAATTAGGTTCTAAAGTGTGCTGAGCCGAGAGGTCTACCTCTGCACGAGAAACTTCTGCCAGAATATCTTCAAAAACTCGGCTACAGTACTCACATCGTAGGCAAATGGCACTTGGGATTCTACACGAAAAAGTACACGCCCACTTACAGAGGATTCGATTCGCACACTGGTTTTTGGAGCGGCCATCAGGACTACTATGATCACAGTGCCGTGGAAAGTGTAAGTAATCTGATTTTTAAATAAAGCAACGTCCGAAAGATTGTTTAATTCAATTTTAACGCAGCCATACTGGGGATTAGACATGAGGAGAGGGTTAGACGTAGCCTGGGACCTGCACGGTCAATATTCTACGGATATTTTCACGAAAGAAGCAGTAAAAATAATCAACAATCATAACTCTAGTCGGCCAATGTTCCTTTATATAGCACACGCCGCTGTACACTCAGGGAACAGCTACAATCCTCTTCCGGTACCCGATCAGGACGTCGCAAAGTTCACCAATATCTTTAATTACAATCGCAGGCGCTTTGCTGGTAACTAGAGTACGCTCATTTACCAATTTTAATATTTTTAAGAATTTCAATCTCTTTCCTTGAGAAGAAATATCGTAATTTTGTTTGAGGTATGCTGAGCAAGCTGGACGAATCGGTTGGACTTGTGGTAGATGCGCTCCGCAAAAACGACATGTTGAAAAACAGCATAATCGTGTTCTCCACGGATAACGGGGGGCCACCAGCTGGTTTCAATCAAAACGCTGCCTCTAATTGGCCCCTGAGGGGCACGAAAAACACCCTCTGGGAAGGTGTGTCGAAAAAACGCATCATAAAAAAGCACGTTATTCGTTAGACCGAAAAACTAATCGCTCGGTTTCGATTAGGTGGCGTCAGAGGAGCCGGTTTATTATGGTCTCCGAAACTAGTACGCCCTGGAAGAATCGGCAGACAGTTGGTTCACATCACTGATTGGTTGCCGACACTTTTGACGGCTGCTGGAGGAGATCCGTCTAATTTAACCATCGACGGTATGGATTTGTGGCTCTCCTTGAGCGAGGATACGGAATCTCCACGGAAAATGGTCCTCCACAACATCGACGACATCTTCGGCGTGGCAGCAATCACGATCGACGACTGGAAATTCATTCAGGGTAAAAAGTAATTGTATCTTTGTCATTAGAAAGGTAGAATCTGTTCGTTTCGTTTAGAAACTTTATTTCGATTTGTTTTATTTACTTGTGACATTCGCCGTTTTCAAGGCTCAACGTACAATGGCCAGTGGGACGGCTGGTACGGCCCATCGGGAAGAGAATGGGTATACGATATCGGAGGTGTGATCGGTTGTACAGTCGGACGAGCGGTAGGTAGCGTAGGCTTGACTTTGTCCGCAGATAATATTCGAAGACTTCGAGAAGAGGCGATGATTAAGTGTCCTCCGAGAAACGATAGTCTGCCGCCATGCAAGCCTATCGAGGCGCCTTGTTTGTTTAATATTCGTCAAGATCCATGCGAGGATAATAATCTTATAAACGAGTAAGCGAAGTACCGTCCATGATATTTTTAAGTACAAAAACGAAGAAAATGTTTTGTTAAAGAAAAAAGAAACAATGCTATTATTTATTATGTTTAAGGTATCCAGCTATCGCGAACCGCTTACAGGAAGAGCTGAGTAGATTAAACGCCAGTGCAATACTGCCTGGAAATCTTCCATGGGACAGCAAAGCCAATCCAGACATGTGGGACCACGCGTGGACCAATTTTGGCGACTATCTGAACGTGTTCGCGAATAATGTCAGTTGAAACCATACAAACGGAAGGGAGACGGTTAAGTAAAGGAATGAAATTGACCCTTGCACTTTTTTATACACGCAGGATTGCAAGGTGAATTGATCTTGAAAGATGTTTTTTTTTTATAAAGAGTGCCGATATCTCTTAGCTTGTCTTTTTTTTTTGTTCGAGTCATACTTAAAATTCGAAAGAATCATATTTTTCGTTCTGAATAATTTTTTTTTCCTTTTCTTCTTACGGTGCTTGTAATGGCAGTGAAGTAATTCACGCGGGATTATAAATAGTATCTCGTTTATTTCTTAATCTATACACTTCGATCTTGTTGGGCCACAGTTTTATCCAAGTGCGTATAAAGTGGGAAAATAAATGATAAACAGAACCACGTACGAAATGAAAAATGAAACGTCCTCGTGTTGACTAGAACGTTAGAATAGGTCCTTCTCGATGATCAAGAATATCTGCAAAAATAGAAGAACATGTTTTTCGTTCGAACGGCACGATAAAAATCTTTGACTATGCGGCACTGATCTATAATTTTTGTTAATGTTTAATTCTGATTCGACGAATGGTGTACCTTTGGCAATGCTCCACCAGGGCAACGTAATATACGTAAGAAACGCGTTTAGGGGAACGGATTGGGCCCTCCTGGTCTCCTTCCAAAAATGGAAGGTCTGCGTGAATCCTCGCATCGTCCATAACGGGTTGTAAGCACCGTCGTCCAGCTCTGTTGGCACACGGAGAACGAAGCGATTATTGTTAGCGATTCCGAATATTGATCAGAAAGGTTCAACCAAAGGTTAAGATCCTTGAATGATTCGTGTCGGCCAATTAAACGGAAACACTTACGGAGGACAGTTCTGGTTGGGCACAAGGATCAAAGGAACGGGCATCGAGGCAAATGGCAATTCGATTTTGTGGCATTGGATGGCTCGAGTAATCGTTGATAAGGACAAGCAGGTGTAGCACGAAAATATGTAGAGGTGGTACAATGATACACATTATCTACAGGTGCGCAGAACAGATAACACGAACAGGGATGCACTAGTTTTTTCTTTTTACAAACAGCGTTCGATTTTTTTTCTTTTTTCCGATCGAGTAAATCTCTTAAACGCGTGTCTTGATATGTTTTATTTCTAGAACAATAGAACGCTGCGAAGCAGAAAGAAAGGGTGAATCGTTGTCGCTACCACACGAATAGTTCGCATTCTATGATTTCATCGATTTCGATTTCGATTCTATCGGTGTTAGCGAATATTTGTTCCTCATCAAGGATGACTATGTTTATACCGGTGGTGAAACTCGCGTAATAAAAACGGTCGCTGTCCTTTCTCGATGATGTCGACAAGATATTTCGATTCACGTGCTACAAAGTTAATCAGCATTTTTATAAATTACTCTCAGAAACCACCACCAGCACTACGAAACACTGTCACAACGATCCCAGCGATATTCGTCGTTCGATTAATAGTCTCAGATCGCATCCCCGTTGCCACTCTAATTTCACCATCCCCATAAACACAGTCATTGGCTGAGCATGGTTGTACAGATTTACCTTTGTAAGGAGAAATGAATGTATGCGAACGGTACGGATTGAATACAATGGACAGTAAGATTGCTTTTTGGTGTTTCACGAGCTGTTCCATGAACGACCGTTATTCTCAAACTTTCTTAAAAAAAAAAAGAAAAAAAAAAGCGTATTCTAGGATCATCCTAAAAGATTTTTTAATATTAACTTTCTTGTTTCGTATTCGAAACAAAATTCAATTCCTACACATATTTGTGAAATACTATCTCCGTTCGGTCCTTGAATTCCACAGAAGAAAACGGTCGTTCACAGAGCAACTCGACAGCTGTACGCGTGATCGTTTGGCTATATGTGGAGTGGTGTACTGGTGTGTCGGGCAGGGGTGAAGAAGAATTTACCCTGTGAGCCGGGGCGGCGCGGGAGCTCGCACCAATAGTAGATAGCTGTGCCGTCTGGTGTGACTCGGTGCGGCGGAAGTGGGTTGCCCGCGAAGCTGCCCGATAACGCTCGTCTTCGCCTCCTTCTCGGCAGAGTGGCGCTCTGTCTGGCGGTCAGGTTGCCGCGCGTGATACGAGCATTGGCGTTTTTATCTTTCAACTGCTCGTCGTTTTTGTTCTTATTCCGACCGGTGTAGTGCTCCTCGTGATCGGAGCCTGCGGAGCGTAGACGTCGGCGACCGTCGGTTCGACGCACCCTGACCACTTCGTCGTCGCTGAGCCGTCGATGCTCCTCGTCGTTCTCCAGGTTGTTGAGCCGTTCGTGATTGATCTGCCCGGTGCTGTACGGTCTTCGTTTTCGATTATTGTCCGGCTCGTCGTATCCCAGCGGTAGCTCCTCCTTGCCGTGCACAAGTATCGCACCGGCGTCTAGCTTCTGTCTCACGTTGTCG
This sequence comes from Ctenoplectra terminalis, assembly GCA_019453375.1. Lineage (NCBI taxonomy): Eukaryota > Metazoa > Arthropoda > Insecta > Hymenoptera > Apidae > Ctenoplectra > Ctenoplectra terminalis. The sequence continues at coordinate 124,558 of SMSQ01005775.1, read as the reverse complement.
TCCGTCAAACACGCAGCGGCTGGCACGAGTATCTCGCTACCGACCTCGATATGGTTCTGCTGATGGTCCTGGAGGCCTGCCACCAGATAATACGATTCGACAATGCGCGCGCGCTCGTGTCGCGTTTTTACGATTTCTTCGTCCATTCGTCTCTTTCGCTTTGGTTTCGCAATCGATCGGAATCGTGGGGACGACATTGGGATTGTTTCTAGCTTTTTTCGCATTAACGGTAATTCGATGCATCTTTTGGTAGGCGTAAGAGACGAAAAACGATCGTTTCGTACACGCAGGAGCACGCTCACCGTCTGTCTCGTGATAGGCCTCCTTGTGATTCGGCGAGTTCTCGTTTCCGGTACACTCCCACGAGTTACGTTGTTTTTGATTCGGACGTTGTTGCCTGCCAGGATGAAGCGGGGATCTTCGTCGTCTGGCGCGCGGACTTCTGTGATTTCCCGGTGAGCCCCGACCGCCCCAGCTGCTATCCTGTAGATCGGCTACAAAGGAAAGAGCCGACATGGCACGTGACACAGATTAGAGACAAGGCAATGATTCGTTTTTTTTTTCTCGTTTCGGTTTCTTTTTCGGTTCTTTTCGTTTTACTTTGTCTTAATTTTTGAACCCGTTCGTCAATTTCGTGACAAATGTAAGAGATTCGCGTGTGGTGGTGTTGGTGGTGGTGGTGCACTACAGTTGTTCCTTCTCGACGTGTATCACGTGTTTTATCTCTGTTCGTTTCTCTGCGGTTTGCGAACAAATATCTGCAAACGTATCGAAACGCTGCGTCTCGTAGCACTGACTGGTCTGAAGGAATACAAGAGTACGGATCAACTCGGTTCGAAAGGACCGATAGCGAGCTTCCCGCGACTCGACGACGAAGAACAAAGAGAATAACGAAAAAGAAAACGCCTCTCTCATCGCGTATACCATCTTAAACGAACTTTTCGAATTGATAAGGTAACCCAAGAATTGTGATTACAAAGGCGTGGCAAAGAAAGGAATCGTTGAAAGCATGCAACTCTCGCGTCTCGATCGCAACGGTTGAAAACTAAATGAAAATTCGTCTAAATTGATCGCGACGCAGAAATAAAAGTAATATCCCGAATAATTACAACAATGGCAACAACAACATATCGATTCCAAGTCGAGACCGACTCCTAATTGGGTCAACTAACTATCGAGAGAAAGAAATGTGCAGGATACACAGATACGTGATACAATAGCATGCGCAGTCTATCCTGAAGGGTGCAGGCAGAAGAAAGAACAGGGAGAAGGTAAGTTAAAGAGTGTCGTCGTTTGTTCGCGACTTCCGTCCCGTTTTCGTCGAACTTTGACGAATGTTCACGGGAGGATAAGAGATTCTAGTTACCGTCTCGAACGTCTCCAGCTTCGATTTCGTTCAGCCCATTGGCCATCGAGTCTAAACCCTCGTTCTCCGATCTGGCCTTCGTCGCGGCAGTATCGGGCTTCGTTCTCCAACCACCACGGACGAAATTATTCAAATTAGCACTTGGGTCGGATAACCTTCGTTGATGTCGATACATGAACAATTCCTCGGCATCGTCCCAATCGGCATCCCACAGGGCATCCGTGGCACAGTAGCCGGGCTCAGAGGTCGGTGTCTCCGCTCCTGAACCTTTTGGTTTCGTCACAGCCATTTCCGCGTGTCCTTTGCCTAGAAGGTCGGGAGTAAAGGTTCTCAGGTCTCTACAGAAGATTTTCTACTGATAATCGTACCGCGAGGTCCCTTCATTCGAACGAATTCTATTCGCTGCGAGGCCGCACCGGAAAACAGGCCAAAGGTCATACGCTGCGCCATTTTGGTGCTCAAACTGGACTGAAAGTCAAAGCAGCGGGATAAAGTTTGCTCAAGATAGCGAGTCCAACGAATGGAAATTTGACGATGAAACGTACCCTTGCATCGTACACTTTCTTCAACGCGTCGTATCTGATCGAACCAAGGAAAATTACACCCTGGATCGCGCCTTCTCTGTCCGACGCCACCAATTCCACGCACACCATCTCTCCATCCCTTACTAGAATATCACAGAAAACTTCGTCGAAATTGTCCACCATGAAGCATATGTGTGGATACGTCATCTCTTCGAGATCCCCCTTCGCGTCCATCCGACGTCGACTTGGACTCGCGTACACCTTTTGGGAGTGTCTTCGCAATACCTGATGCGTTTACGCGTTAGGAAACAATAGAGGTATCAAAGAATTGAAATCGGATAATTATCGGATGTTTTTGCCGATTTTAAAAATAGAAAACCCAAGGGTGACTCCTCACTTGCAATTCCTTGGGGCTCGTCCTTGTGCAGATCGCTAAAGTGAGCGTGTAGTCGAACTGATGTACGACCAGGTTCAGGTACACGGTTTCCTCCCAATCGATGTCGGGATCGCCGATCGGCAGTTTCTTGCTGTCCTTCCGAAACACGTCCACCTCTGTTTCAAACTTTGGCAAATACCTCGAAGACGTTTTCACGTGTTTCTTGCGCACGAAGAAGAGCAGATCGTCGCCGTCGATCGTGTGCTCGGCCTGGAAGAGGAAATGCCTGACGAACAGGTCGGTCCAGTAGGTCGTACCTTGAAGAATAACGAAGCCGGAGTCTGCGGAAACATCGATGAAAAATTACTTGTAACAACGTTAAAATAAATGAGTTGCTTCATCGTATTACACGGCGAGAGAAAATATAAAGAATAAAAGGTGTAAAGGTCACCGAGCAGAAATAAGAGGCATCCAATCTACGCAGGGAATGATAGGGTTGGTATTTTCGATTAGCGAAAAATAGATTATCCGTGAAAGAGCGGCAAAACAAATTAATTCTCGAGGGAATAGGGGTTTAACAGCGACCAAATCTTAACGCGGACAATCGATAATCGATAAGAATGTTCCGGGAAGACTTAATTGAAGCCTTCATTGGCAGCTTGACGTCTCTTTCGATTCCATACCACCTTTATTAAAGCGTTGCGTGCTTTTATTAAAAATCTAAATGAAAGTTCACCTCTAACGAGCGTTGCTTGGAGCGAAAATAGCTTACGTTCCTGTGCAAGTAATTTGTCACCGATATCCTCCTGTCGATATCGAGTAATCAGTTATATTTACTTACAAGCTACTTAAGAAACAATTCGTACTTGAAACATGGAAAATGTAATTGCGTTTCGCAACAGAACGCGTTACTATAATTGAGTCATGTCCACAGCGTGAGTTTAATTGCCCGTGGACACCGGGTTGCGTCATAACGCGTTTATAGAACGAACGAGTTCGCGTCAATTGTTCTTCGTTCTTGCGATCGCAGATCCTTCGCGCGGCCAACGATCGAAATAGAATAAAACTCTCGATTTGAGAAACGATCGGAAATCGAACACAAGGAGTACAAGCGAATCAACAATTTTTTCCCGTTTGTTTTGAACCGTCTCTCGTTTTCGTATCTTCGACCTCGAGGTATTACGATTAAGAACACAAATACATGCAAATATATTCCCTCCAATCACCTATCCATGGCCAGTTAAACACAACCGTGCGAGATATCGCGCCTCGTACAGTTGCGAACCCACACGCGCATCCGAGAGTATCGTTGAAAAACAATTTCTCAAAATACGCTTTAAAATTCATGGCGTGGGAAAGCAACGGCCAAGCACACGCAAAGAAGTTCTGTTCCTTTTCCCCTCGCGTGCTCATCGATCGCGGAATCATCCCCGTCTGGCGTCTGCCAAACAAAGGGACCGGAACCCCCCAGGAACACACCCTCGTCTGGTACACCCCCAACTTGTTACCGCTCGAAACCGACCGAGCGTCGCTTAAACGCAACGAGCGGCACTTCAACTTCAAGTTCAACTTATACGAACCATCTTTGAGCATCTGTCTGAGCTCCTTGGTCCTTTGGAAGTTAATCTCCTCGAGAAGCTGCTCAAGCATGGTCGGTGGCCTTGTCAGGCCCGACGTCGAGCTGCCCGCCAGAGTGGCCATTCCCAGCCCTCGTGGTCCGCGTCGCGTTTCCACTTCGGTCCCAGCTGTTGTAACACGCACGCACACACGCACACACCACAGCGACGCGGGCGTTCCGTCGAATCACGGCCGGATGAGGGACACGGTCGCGATGGAACCGAGCGGAACGACGGAGGTCATCGCGAATCGGCTGCGATCGTCATCGGATCACCCGTAGCTAGATCCACGCTTCTTCCTGTGATCCCCGCTGGACGAGGTCTATCGAGACGTTTCAAAGGATGCCATTTCCGGCGCTCGCTTATCTCCCCGAGCGAAGATTCTTGGCCAACGACGACGATTCGCGTGCCGAGCCGCTGTTACAGTTGCTGTCGTTGTTAATCTTCCACGAAACGCTCGAGTTTACGCTTCTGCGACTGATGAAGAGACAACGGACCCGATGACTCGACCCGTCCGGTGGCCGCTCGATAATTCCGCGCATGTGAGCCGCGGTGTCGCTTCGATCGCGCCGGTGACGCGGTCCTTTCGAATTCAGCTACTTTCGATGGGAGAGGCAGGTGATTCGAAGAGGAGAATTATGGGGGTCTGGGTGGCGCCTAGTTCTAGTTTTCGTTTCTTCGTTTTAGGAGAAAGGTGGAAGCGTGCGAACAGGTTGAACGAGTGGTTGAGAACGTTGGGGTGTTAGGGCGAGAAAGGTATGGTATAAATGAGGTAATCGGGGGTGTAATTTTTATTGGATCGTTACAGCTGGTCGGAGGAAAAGAAGAACATTGGTGAACGCGGACGTGGGTGCGTATCTGGCCCGCGTTATCTGGGAAACGACGTCGCTTCCAGGGAGATACGACGACCCGAAACTGACCTCGTGACTTCAGATAATGGTCGCCGACTAGAGCTTGTCCGTTTAACATGCTGCGTGCACGATTGTTCGGAAAAGAATAAAATTCACGGTCTCGTTTTACGGATACTTTATGTTTGCAATTGCAGGCAATATTCGCTTAAATGTCCCATAGTGTTCAAATTACTACAAAAAACCCATTTCCATGATTCTTTCGTTCCATCTTGTTCATTCACCAAAATTAAAAGCTTTCGATTCGAATGGTACGAAACGTTAAACGAGTAGAAATTCTCGCAACGATCGGTAGGACTCGTAGGAACGAATGGAAACGCGAGTCGAGCGATCGAGGTTCCGGGAAAAGATCGGAGGCGCGGGCGAGCTTCCGCGGTAAGTATTTTTCGAATCGTCGCCGATGACTTTCGTGATCCGCGATACCGACCGTCCGGATCGTCGTCTCGTTTAGTCGTTCACGATCGTTCTGCCGTCTTACTCAACACCCCGTCTGCTCTGCTGTGTTCCCCGTGATCCCGACTTTTCGACTTCTTTACGTTCATGCGAAATAAACTCGCGTAACTCGTTTCGCCAAGTTTCGTGCGCGGTGGTATAGCAGGTGTGTGTTTCAACGAATCCTTTTTCAACGAATTTATCGATACGTATACCAATTACGAAGCGACATTTTTATCGGAGCGATTTTTGATTTGTCGCTCTCGTGGTTGGTCTTTCAAAAGTTTCGCCGATTCGTAAAGAATTTTTTTTCATTCCAGCGGGGTGAAGAAGCCGCGAGCAACACTGTTACGAAATATGCGCGAGAGATAGTATCCCGACCCTACGTGTCCGTCGATTTTTACGCGAGCATCGTTAAGTAATCGGCTCCCGGTGAAATGTAAACCGCTTCGAATTTGGCCGTAAGCGAAACACCCCGAAGCGGTGGAATCGCGAGCGCGCGTGAAAGGGCGAGCCTCATAAAAGAAGCTGCATCCCGTTCCGTCCCAACACTTCAATCGTTCTAGTTCACCACGACGTACCGGATTTACCGTTTCGAACTTTGCACGGTGTGTACAAATTTCGTGAAACCGAGTGACCAAAAGTTTGCGAGTAGAACTGGTGTAAATTTTATCCTGACTATAAATTCGACGAAGAAACGATCGAAGAGTCTTGGGTAAATTGTCTCCGACAATTTTTGACGCTTAGGACGAGTAATCGAACGACTCGACGTGGCTGTTACTCGATTAAGGATATTTTACTTCGTGGACAACGTCTTTTATTCTTTTTCTCACCTTTTTAAAGAACACCCTTGCGCAGTCATTCGCTTATCTTCTCCTTGTTTCTATATTTGTGGTGTGACGAAGCTTGAGTAACCAACAAATACGACTGCTTGCGTAACCGTCAATTTTCTCCTCGATAACTAAACGGTTCTACGAGTGGTTCGCCGATTTATCGAGGTTTTGAAAATTCTCGTTCCACTTTTCACCGTTTCGTGCAACGTGACGCAGCGACGGTTATTATTTTTAATTGCAAGCGGGCGTCGAGACTGCACGTGAAATCAGTCAGGGGCGTGAAACCGTGAGCTCGCAATGGTGAACGAGAGCTCGACGCCGTTACGCGTTGATCATTTTCTTTTCACGGTTCGTACGGTCGCGTTAGAACGCGAAATTTGCCAGCGATCACGACTGTGGGATTTATCACGAATTTCCGTCGTGCTTACGGTGAAACTACGCGAACAAAAACTCGCGATTCATCGAGAGATTTGTGGATCGAATCAGGTGGTATGCATCGATCGGTGTTATTAGTATATCTCGCAAAAATCCATTCTCTGTCGACTTTCTTGACTCGATCGAGTTGAACTGTTTACAAAGTAAAATGCACCCCATGGCGGAAGCACACAGCGATTTGGACAAACGTTGTGTCCCTGTTTCTTCGATCAGCTGCGAGTCCAGCGTTCTAGAAACCTACACCTACGTGTCGAGATTGGCGATCTCGAGAGCCGGTTCGAACTCCCGACCCACTTCCCAGACACGCTCGCGCGTAATCCGACGCATCTCTAGTCCTCGGTTCGATCATTAGCCGCCCGCTCATTGTGCTCGCCTCGATCTCTCTCAGCACGTGCATCTTTTCACGCCGATTCGTTTCTCTTTCTCCCTTTACGTCTTTCTTAACTTTTATAATCCGTCAAGGGATTCCAGAAGATCGAGCGTTCATTTTGCAACGATCGCTGAGTTCGATGGACTCCCTCTGCAGTCTTTGCATCGTTTCCTTTCGTTCGAAATGCGAGAATCGGATCCATTTATCACTGACCGTTCATTGGACGCATCGATTGATCGCAACGAGTGTCGGAGTTTCTTGTCACGGCCAATTACATCGGCCTGCGTCTCGTAACTTTATTTCTTACGTCAGATCTCGAAGGCACGCGAAGGATGAGAAGACGCGGTGTCGCAAGCGATTCAACCACCGGAGGAATCTTTCGATCGAGAGGGGTACGGGATTAACGTTCGTTCGGGAAAGCGATTCGGAAACGAACCGGCCGGTTGCAACGACACTTTCGATTTCTCGTTTAAGTCGCGTTCGTTGAAACGTAATCGAACGATTTGCTAGTATTTGATCGTGACGCTAGTATTTAACACGGTGTTTTATTGACGAAGTAATCGACGCGAGAATCCAAGGATGCGACCCCGTGATCTCGAGCTTCGTCTCGTTTGTAACTGCGCATAAAGATTGACGCAAAGAAAATCGTCTAGTTTGCACGTTCATCGTTTTACAATTTGCAAGCGTAGAATGTTTAGTTGTAAGCACGAATGAGAATAATTGCGAGTTCATTGTGTCGTTATCGAATTAACGAGGACAATCTGACTGTGACAGAATCAATTCCAAGCGCATCGATCGTTTCAGACTCCACCATGTTGTCCCTGATCGTGACAGCGTGTCTGGTGATCATTGTCCAGGCCGGATGCCCTATGAGACCGACCGCGGAACAAACTTCCGTTTCGAGGACTACGGGCGACGGTGGCTACAGGATACTGGTTAGCGGGGAGACCGACAAATATATTCCTAACGCTGTTTACACGATCAGTTTGCAAGGTAACACCGTTTACTCCCTATTTGTAGGCTTCCCTTTCAAAGATCGCGATATTTAGAGCGTACAGCCGTGTAATTTAACGTTCGTTTGCACACGGCCATGGAATCAAGAATCCTTGTTCAACCAACGCAGATTTTTAACAAGTAAGAATAATCTTTAAACGCTTCCCTGAAATATAAATCGATTTCAGGTTCGCGAACGCACGAGAGACTGCAGCAGTTTACGCGTTTCACGCTCTCGGTGAATTCTCAGCATGCACCGAGCAGTCTTGCCGCTCGAGTGGGATACTTTCAATTATTCCCCGATGCACTGACCACCTTCAACGAAGACTGCGTGAATACGATTTCGGAAGCTTCCGATTATCCCAAAACTGAGGTGAATTTACTCTCGAAACGAGTTTTTTTTTTTTTTTTTTTTCTTTTTTAACCGAATCGTATCTGAGTCCACGATGTTGGTACACGCGTGAAAACTCACAGAGGCAGATTACAGATCAATTTCTAGCTACTGGCTGTTGGCCAAACGTCGCCGGTGGTTTGATTCCTTCGCGTTATCGTGGCCAGAGTCTGTGAATTTCCGCAACGAGACAGTAAAATGTTCTTACCTTGGCACAGATCCAAGTGATGTGGAGGGCACCGCCGTCAGGATCAGGATGCGTTATCTTTACAGCCATGATACTGGAGAATAACGTTCGCTGGTACGCCGAGGACCAAGGTTTAACCAAGACCTTCTGCGAAGTAGGGCCAGCCGAGATCGAGACCGTCGACGTGGCTAAGTGCTGCGCCTGTGACGAGGCAAAGTACTCGGTGAGCTGAGCAAATGTTTGGTAAACGCGTCTCGAAAATAATATAATTGTAAATATGGTAGATACAAAAAGAGTTCGATAAAAATCATGCGTTCGTTTTGATGAAACATTGTAAGTAAACAAAATTAAATATTAAATATGTTAAATATTTAAAAACAAAATTGAATCGCTGCTTTCACAAAGAGAGTCAAGCGTGTTAAGAAAAGAATCAAGCTTTCGTACGGTGCGGACCTCCCGGAAGGCCACTCGGTATTTATAGAAAAGAAAATTTCGTCAAAGTCGATTGGATGGCGCTTCGTAGAAGCCTAAAAATGATATTGACGATTTTTAAACGATTCTTACTTCATCGTTCCAGCTGACAATGGAGGGAATCTGGTCGAACGTGACTCATCCGAAGGATTTTCCGTTCTCCGTTTGGTTGACCCACTTCAGCGACGTGATCGGTGCTTCCCACGTTCCAACCTTCTCCTTTTGGGGTAAGAACCACACCGCCACCGATGGTTTCCGACAATTGGCCGAGTGGGGTTCCGCGACTGGGGTGGAAGCTGAGCTCAGAGCTAACTCTAATCAATTGAGGACACTCATCAAGGCCGCTGGCCTGTGGCACCCGAACGTAAACAGCAATACCAGCACTACCTTCAGGTAGCTATTATTAATTTTTGTCTGCTATACTTGGCACGCTGGTTTTATATATCGGAGTTCGTGTAAACGGGAAAGTAGAAGGAAAGGTAAAGCTTGGAGCTGTTATTCAACGTTCGACCCTCGATACTTTTATTTTTTTTTTTTATTTTTCTTTAGAGTGGACAGAAATCACCCCATGCTTTCCGTAGCTTCTATGCTGGGCCCTTCTCCAGACTGGGTGGTCGGTGTTAGCAAATTGAATCTCTGCAGAAAGGACTGTACCTGGACCAAAAGCGAGATAATCGATTTGTACCCCTGGGATGCGGGCACTGACAATGGAATCTCCTACATGTCGCCTAATTCCGAAACCAAACCACGCGAGAAAATGACACCAATCACCACTTTGTACCCCGAAGATCCTAGGGCGCCGTTCTACGACCCGACCGGAAGACCCATGCTGCCATTGGCCAGGCTATATTTGGACAGAGAGAAAATTATTCCACGAGGATGCGACGAAGAGATCCTTCAGCAGCAACTCTTGCAATTCGAGGTTGCCGAGAACACCGAGGACACTTCTAGGCGTACGAAAACGTTTTGTGTCTTCTTCTTCGTTTATTGTTCGCTTTAATTTTTATCTCGCTTAAGCTGATTTTCTTCTCGTTCTCAGCCGAATGTCAGACTACAGAGTACACAGCATGGTCGAGCTGCTCGGTGACTTGTGGCAAAGGACTGAGAATGCGAACCAGGTCTTACCTAATGCCCGAGAAAGCAGCGATGCTCAAGTGCAACAGACAATTAGTTTCCAAAGAGATGTGCGTTGCATCGATTCCAGAGTGTTCGTAAGTGTGTTTCTTCGTTGTTGTAAACAACGGTAGATCTTAGTAGGTCTACTTCTTTGGTTCCATCATCTTCGATTGTCAGTGGTAAAACACATTTCCTTTAAGCCATTCAAGGAATACACTCGCGAATCTGACTTCAGGGGCGAGGAGGATGCAGACGTCGGTGGTTTGTTTCCCGTTAACAACGCCTTTTGCGAAACCACCGAGTGGGGTCATTGGTCCGAGTGTTCCTCCACATGTGGTCCGGGAATGAAACTGAGAACGAGGCGATTCAAGGATCGCATGGGTCGTAAACGGTGTCCTCACGTATCCCTTGTCGAAAAAGTGAAATGCATGGAACCGGCCTGCCCGTCTGGATTAGAGGAACAAACCGATCCTACGTGTAAGGTATGCTATCTGCGTTCCCGTTGCACGGATTCAGTCTCTTTTGTATTCTTGGACGCACGACTCGAGCATCGAATTTAAACATCGAATCGTGGAGATAGAATGGTGGTACACAAGCTGTTGGATTTGTTAAAGGTGACAGAATGGTCTGATTGGTCACCGTGCAGTGCTTCGTGTGGAAAGGGTGTGAAGCTGAGGACTAGACTGTTGATGGTCGAACCTTCGCAGCAAACAGCATGCTCCGCTAAAATTGAATTGCTTCAGCAACGGCCGTGTTTGGAACAGGCTGATTGTACTTTTGACATGGCGACTGCAAAAGGTAGTAATAATTAAATTTCTGGAGCATCTCAAATGCGACGGATAAACTGAATACATTGGTTGATTATTGTGATTCCAGTTGTCTGCATGGAAGAAGCAGATCCTGGACCGTGCAGAGGCTATTTCCAGAGGTGGGCGTTCGTTCCTCAAAAGTTAATGTGCGTGCCTTTCGCCTATGGTGGCTGCCGTGGCAACAGAAATAATTTCTTGACTTCTGAAGAGTGTATCAACACTTGCGGTATTGTGAGTATAGTAACTGTATCCATTTATTATGAAAGGTTGTTAATAAAGAAAAGAATCTGTGATCACTTTTAGGTACGTGCGATTCTTAGTGGGCAACCCTTGAACGGAACTAATATCCAAGATGCTCCAGTGTCATCGTCTGTTGCACCTGTCGATTGTGTCGTGAGTAATTGGTCGCCTTGGACACCTTGTAGCGTAACTTGTGGCGTGGGTCGTGTCAGTAGTTATCGCACTATCGTGGTGAGTCCAATAAACTCCGAATAAAATCAAAATATTTCTTTCAATTAATAATGGTATCGATTTGGGATTTTCAGCAAGAGTCACAAAACGGAGGACGCCCTTGTCCAAAGAAAATTCAACGGCGCTCCAAGTGCCAGCTGGTGCCATGCGAGTAACGCGTTAAAGAAATTCGATTTTTGATATCGATAAAATTTCGCTTGACGAAGCGACGTCTGGTTATTTTTATATGAAAAATATGTGTTAAAAAAATATGTATATTTTTTTATTATTATTAAAAGTTATAGGTCCTCGTGACTGATTATAGCGTTACCTTTCCACGAGATGATGGGTATGAAATAAACCGATGTATCAGAATAAATGGTATTTTATTAATGGTCATTCCTGATCTTCCTATCCTCGTTCAAGTTACTTAAATAAATATTCTGAGCTGCGTTAGCAAACGAACGTAATCGAAAATTGGGAATCGATCCGCCATACCGCGTTCGAATATACATATTTTTTCTATTTTCCTTGTTTAATAAACTGTGCCAATAAAAAATGTTTTGCAATCGAAAGAACTTTGAACGTTCGATTGCTATAAAACAAACTTAGGTGTTCAAAGCAGTTGAAGTCGTTTGTAGAAATAAATACGAAAGCTGTTTTCAATAATGATCGCTTCTTTGCCAAGTATTTTTTTCTCTTTTTCTTCTTCAACATCTATAATTCGAATTGTACCCTGACGATTATACAAAATTCGTATAGTATTATCAAACGCTTATAACGTGTTCCGATTGATAAAAATTTGTCCTAAGTTTCAACGAATCAACGAAAGAATAACGCTGTAAGACGCCTAATTTCGTGGTCTTTCGTTTTATCTTGTTTCTGTCCTCGACATATCCTTTATAAAATATCTGAACTCTTGTGATGGATGCTGTGCTGTTGGAAAAGATATTAATTTCGAACATTAAAAAATTCTGCTAAATTCTATAATTCATCTTCAAGGTATATTCCGTTACGATCTATTGTTTCAACCTGTCTAGGTCGTTAATAAAATTTGGTTGGTTCTGTTTTGCGTGTACTATCGTTCCACTGTATTTTTACCCTTGATACTTTTCTCGTGCTCCTATTCACTTTTTTTTTTTCTTTCTTTCTTTACAATAATTAACCGCTCACAAGATAACATTCACTACGACGTTTGCCAAGTGGACATCTAACTTTACATTTACGATAATAATCTCACAAATAAAACACGTAGGCGGTATAGTTACTATTAAGTAATATTACGATCTGTCAGACTCGCGATCTCGATCAGGATTCGAAGTGGATGAAATTCAAGCGGGTCCTTGAATCACGAAACTCCATCGCGCTCCTGACAGCGCGTTTACATTAATTATAGTTATTATCATACGTACACGTAATATCTAGGACGTAACGGATCTTAATCTCTTTTAGGCCTCTACTAGACTACGCTACGACTCGTTCTGTTTTGGTCGTGACATTTATCTCGTCCTCCCTGCTTCGTTAACCGCTAATAACGTCGAAAGTTCCGTACAAAGTTTCCTCGAAAGTTAAGGGCAATTTTTTCTTGAATGTTTTGCTTACCGCCACTGTCAGCACGTTCCAATTGTTGCTGATTATTTCTAAGAGCGTGCGTCGACCCAACGATACGGTGCAAACTTGTCTCAACTTTCGAGCGTAATCATTTCCCTTTGTTTTAAACATTTACAACATTAGTTTCTTTATTAAAGACGAAGGAAATAATTTGTTTGATTAGATCGTTGACTAGAGTTTGTTAAATGGTAAAATAAAAAAGTAAGANATTCACTACGACGTTTGCCAAGTGGACATCTAACTTTACATTTACGATAATAATCTCACAAATAAAACACGTAGGCGGTATAGTTACTATTAAGTAATATTACGATCTGTCAGACTCGCGATCTCGATCAGGATTCGAAGTGGATGAAATTCAAGCGGGTCCTTGAATCACGAAACTCCATCGCGCTCCTGACAGCGCGTTTACATTAATTATAGTTATTATCATACGTACACGTAATATCTAGGACGTAACGGATCTTAATCTCTTTTAGGCCTCTACTAGACTACGCTACGACTCGTTCTGTTTTGGTCGTGACATTTATCTCGTCCTCCCTGCTTCGTTAACCGCTAATAACGTCGAAAGTTCCGTACAAAGTTTCCTCGAAAGTTAAGGGCAATTTTTTCTTGAATGTTTTGCTTACCGTCACTGTCAGCACGTTCCAATTGTTGCTGATTATTTCTAAGAGCGTGTGTCGACCCAACGATACGGTGCAAACTTGTCTCAACTTTCGAGCGTAATCATTTCCCTTTGTTTTAAACATTTACAACATTAGTTTCTTTATTAAAGACGAAGGAAATAATTTGTTTGATTAGATCGTTGACTAGAGTTTGTTAAATGGTAAAATAAAAAAGTAAGAAACTATTAGTCGAACTTGAACATGGTGCATGATAGAAAAAAAAAAAAGTTCGAAATTCAGTAGACCAGCTTTCTGAATCGCATAAGGATAAATTCGACGTGTTCGCCAGGCCACTATCATGAAATGACGATAACGATTTGTAATTGTCCCGTAAAGATTAACGTAACAACGTGGATAATCGTCGTAATCCTCTTTCGTATGAGATCATCCGACTAGTGCTGACTAGGTATTCGTCGTCGACCCACTTCTTCTATCCGTTCTGGCAGTAGTAGCAGTAGTAGTAAGAGTAATAGTACAGTAGTAGGTCGTGAGACGATGCGGAACGGATCGAAATTGTGCTCGAAGAAACATTTTTATCCGTTACGATCGTTCTTCGCGTGGTACAAAATCGTCAGTGACAACGTTTGCTTACGAGTGACGCGTTTGAACGTGACCAACTCCGACGGTGTGACCGTGTGAAAATGATTCGCCAGAGAGTGGCCGCTAGGAACACGCTAGATCGATGTAATCGCAGCGAAGAAACTTGGGCCATTTCGACGAGGATCCTTGGGACGTTTCTCTCGAGGAAACATTTTTCCTCTTCCCAGGAAACGTTAGCGTGTTTCCGGTCTGAACGGTGTCCAGAAACTTTGAAGTTGTTTCTCGAGACGCTACACGGCGCCATAAAGCGCCAGGAAAGTTAATTTTGTTGGAAGTGGGCAAGTTCGTGCGTTAGGGAAAGACGTTATTCGTATCAAAGTTAGATTCTCTCTCCCCATCCTTTTTCCGTACGTCATCGAAAGGAACAGGGCCGTGGTGTATCGACGAGGTGGCGTTATTCGAGAATCACGGGTGTCGACAGTTATATATATAGTTCCTTTGTCTCGGCGAAGTTTGTCGTCGCGAGAAGGCATCATCGTGTGTCTATCGACAACGACGCGATCTCCGCCCAATCGATCTCATTGTCCCAGCATCCGATGGCCAGTGGTAATGAAACTCGTCTACGCTCGAGTTTCGTTTCGCTAACTGATACGTCGCCGAAGAGCGACCAATGGATCCTCTCAGAGCCACCCTCCGGTCACGTCGTGGCCGGATATCGGTTCGATACCAGGAAGACGCTGCAACTGCGTCGCAGATCCGTTCCTTTTCATGGTTGCGGGAAGGGAGCTGCTCGCAGCCACGCTCTCTTCGGTCGTCGACGGTGTCAGCGGAGCCGCTGGAACTACTGTGAAATACAAATAAACGAGACCTTCTAGGTGTTGCTAGAATTCATTTATGCTCGTCGTCGTCCAAACAAATCCTGTAATCGTCTCATCTCTGTATCGTATTCTTAGATGCAACAACTAATTGTTAGAGATTATGTTATGTGTGAAATTTTATTCACAATAATTTTATTCAGCGTGAAATTTTGAAAATATTTCAAAGTAACACCAAGATCGTTCAAGACAATAGGTACTCGATAGACTCACCAGGTTGCTCGCTAGCACTGGCGCCTTCGGGGGTATCGATGCTAGGCTGTTGACTCTGTGTACCTTCGTGCCTCCTCGGCGGAATCGCTTGGCCCTGTTCCGGTCCCCTGGCTGGCACGCTGCTAGCTCTTTGCAGCTGTTGCTTCTTCGACATCTTCGAGACGAGGGCCGAGGTGATCGGGTGAGTCGGATTCGTGGTGCTGCTGCTTCTCATACCCGAACTCGTCGATCTGGAGTCCGAGAACGTTTTTCGCTTCTTACGGAGTGCCACCAGCGCGCCTAGGCCATGAGATAGCATGTGATGTCCTTCGTGGTGATGCGGATGATGCGGATGATGCGAATGATGCGAGTGATGAGAGTGATGGGTAGATTGTATTTCCTGGCCGGGGGTCTCCAGCGAGGACTTTGAGTCCGTCGAACCCTCCGACCTTGAGCCACCGTCCTCGGAGGCGGGTGAGTATACGGAATCCTCCGAACGAGATCTACCTGATAAAGCGAGAAAAGTTGCCTTTTAGTATTCGTCGGTTGCATTTTCTGACTGTGTTCAACAACAGTGAACGCGATTGAAACTTAAACGCGACGAGTGTCTGATTCCATGTTAACGAATGCTTAACAATTAGGTTTCAAGTTAGAAGTTCAGCTTACCGATCAGTCTCGAAACTCTGCCTCGAACCTTAGCCGCCTCTATAATGTTTCCCCATCTCTTCTTCTTCGAACTTCCTCTTATTCTACGACTCTGTCTACTCGTACCGAGTCCAGGAACGCTGTTGGTACTCGTGTGATGGGGACTCTTCTTGGGTGTGGTACCTGGTTCGTATATGCCGCTCAAGGTGGAACCGAAGTGCTCGTGAGAGTTTTCCTGTTGCATCTGCTGCAGCGAGGCTGTAAATTCGTCAACCGGTGGCAGAGTACCACTTCCGCTTGGTTGAGGAGCGATATCGAAACCCTTCATTAGGCGCCGCTCCTTCTGACGATTCTTCTTACCCCCCGCACCTATGGACAGCTCTTTAAGGCTACCGTCTATGGGGCAGACAGAAAAACAAGGAACTACTCTGAAGCAGCTACTAAAAAACTGAAACGAACTTAAACAACTGCCTGTGTTGGTGTGTGCGTGTATGTATGATCGTTTAATTGCGTCCGTTAACAAACTATATTATGATAAGCGTTGTTCGCAACTTGGAATTTGTGAAGTTTTTACGTTACGTTAAGTCTAACCAGTCAACTACGAAACAATATTCACGCCAGACGATCCTTGATCGCATTAATTAGCCTCCCGCGGCTCGCCGGATGATTAATAGCGTTCCGGTAACGAACTTCGGAAGTTTCATTTACGAAGGATGAAGCTCGCGATCCTCTTCCTTAACGCCGTAGTTGTGTCACGATACACGGTATCTACTAACTTGGTCTACTGTATGCAAACGATTTGAAGGAATAGTACATAAATACATAAGGTATAAACTAGGGATTATATGAAAATACTACAAGGAATCGAAACAATTGGTGTCAGCGAAGGTATAGAATCGTTTCAGTCATGCAAGTTGGCTCACCAGTTCCAGTACCACTGGCTGTAGAGGTATTCATGCCGGAATTCTTTAGGATTTCGATTAATTCGCATCGAAGGGAGCTGATGTCTTGCTTGATCTCGTTCACGTCGTCCTCCGTGACTCCTTCGCTCTCGGCTTTCCTTTGCTCCACCGTAACGTATCTTCTAACTAAATTTCTCATGATACTCTGATACCTGAAGTC
Source organism: Ctenoplectra terminalis (assembly GCA_019453375.1). NCBI lineage: Eukaryota > Metazoa > Arthropoda > Insecta > Hymenoptera > Apidae > Ctenoplectra > Ctenoplectra terminalis. The sequence continues at coordinate 107,631 of SMSQ01005775.1, read as the reverse complement.
CCTCTCAGATGCTTGCTTAACCTTTCTCTGTTAAACAAACGAAATTATCTAATATGACATTTTTCCTACGTTCTCTGCAATTAACATCGTTCAAAATAGAGACTATTCAATTAGAACAGATCTCCCGATTAAAATTAATCTCACTCTGATCGTTCTCATGTGTTCCTTCTTGGCTGCTCTACTGTGTCCACAGAGTTTCCGATACATCCATTGTCCCATATACCAAACGCTCTTCGGAGTCGGGATGATGTTGAACGGCGGCGGAGCAGTGCCGCCTTCCTCGAAATAGCTGATCCATAGTTTGCTCCTGGCGAACTTCCATTCGACGTCGGCACGTTCCTAATTGGAATCAGAAAGGAGATTCGCTCGATTGTACCCTATTGTATCCGAGATGACAATAAGATAGATAGGAATCGGTTCGCTCACAGAAATCAACTGATAGGAATGGTTCATCATGGCGATTAGTAGATTCAATAGCACAACGATGTTGATCACAGAGTACGTGCCGAACATCAGCATGCCCCAGAACCTGGTGAACGCTTTGATGCCGTCCAGCTCGAAACTTTCGAGATCAACTAGCCCGAAAACGGCCCAGAACAGCGTTTGCGCGGTTTCGAAGAGGCTGATAAAAACGGAATTGAAATCGCGTGATCAGGATCGATCGTGGTAACACGATTTTCAAATTGCAAAGGTATAAGAGGTGCAACGTACTTTGCGAATCGACGCCAAACGACGCAAGCGTTCGAGTCGGTTGTAACGCCCGAGTCGGTTGTAACGCTCGAGTTAGGGGAATTAGACATCGCGGTCGGACATCGTTTCTTCTCCATGTCCGCGTAGTACCAGAGCAATTGGTTCAGACCTGAACCAACGAGAAACATCGTTTCGTGGTAAGATTTATTTCAGGCGAGGTTTTCGAACGAATCGATCCTCGTTAATTAACGAGAAAATTTACCGCACGAAAACGCGAACAGCACCAACACGTAGAGGAAGAAAAACTTCATTATGTCCATCACCATTCTGGACAGAGACACCTGCAGGGGGCCTAGATGTGGGTTCACGGAGAATATGTAGACGAGTTTCAGAGAGCTGCAAACAGATCGAAAGACCAATCGCGTTTGATCGAGTGTGCACTTGAAAGGCATGGAATTGAAATTTATCTTGATAGGATACTAGACAGCTTAGTTGCCTTTCTCGGAAATTCAATGGATAGCGCAAAAAGAACCCGTTTAAAGCGGAGTTACAGTGACTTGTAAATATATTTTCAAGAAAAATTTAATAAACCGCACAAGCGTTTTGGAATAACGTGGCTCGAGTAAAAGTAAAAAGTATCTGTATAATGTATTCGATAAAAACCTGAATATATTGGCAGCAGAAAAAAGGCCCTCGGATATGAGCATTGGGTCCCACGTGTCCCATTGTTCGCGCTGCAGCTCGTTCCCCGATCCAGGTCCTTGGCCTTCCATTTCCTTTTGCACCCTGTAGTATGCGACCACCCTAAGCGCGGCCGTCGCGACGTACAAAGAGTTCGTAACGAAGTCGATCACGTTCCACATGTCGTTCACGTACTCCTCGAGTCCGACGTCCCATAGTTGCTTCACTTCGGACCAAATCAGGCCGAATACCCATGCCAGAATGAACCTGCGATACGTCGTTCACACTTGGCGACATTATACCGATCTTCGCGATATCAGCTGTTAAGCGATAACGCTTTTAAAAGCGTTCGAGAAACACGATTACGAACGTTCGTCTTCCCTTTTCTCGTATCAGCTCAAGGAAAAATCATTTCGAAAGATATGGCGAGAGACGAGAGGGGCTAGCGAGAATATTTATGTTTATTTATGAAACGTCAGTTTTGTCAGGGTTGCGTTACTTGATTTTGATTGTAGGATATAGGAGGTATCGTAGGATGAGTTGAATTTTCAGTGCATTAGAATAACATTCTTACGCAGAAATAACAGTCGATGTTTGTTCCGGTTTCGTTTGCTAAGCTTTTATCCTGCCGCGTGGGAATGAAAAGAAACACCGGTTAAAAATATGGTCTTACCATTCGACGATCGTTGGAGCCGCGCTTCGTTTCGTCGGTGCTGGTTCGTACTCCACGACATCGTGACCCATCCAATTGCCAATCACGCTTTCTATCCTTTGACTAGCCAGAATCAACATAACTGTGGACAGATATGCATCGATATTATTTTCAATGATTGGCAACACGGTGCATCTACAACAATTTTGTTCATGCTCGTTCCCACGATCGTGATCCGTACAACGTAACGCTCGTTGTCTGCTCGCGAAGCTAACCGCATATTACAGCCGACAGGATTAACTTGGTTTATTCCTGAATAATGTCACGAAATTCCTTGTTCTCCGCTCGCGCTCTCGACGAGTACATTATCTCGCCGCGTTCTCCGTGACTCAAAACGTCGTTAGTCTAACTTTCGAGTCAATTACGTTCTTCGAGGATGCTTGGAACCTAGCTTGGAACTCCTCTCTTTGCTCCGGTCCTTTGAGTGCCCGCGTCTAGTCCGTTCTTCGAACGGATCTCACCGACCGAGTTTCGAACTGCCGTCACATTCAAATCTAAGACCACTTCTGGCGGAGCGTGTCTCGATAAAAATTCGCAGAAATGCCGGTGCATTCTCGCGATGGCGAGGAAAAGCGGCCATAGCGATTCGTGCTGAAGTCAGTTACGAAATCCCTGGCTGGAATTCTGGGGTAAAATTCTGAGATGGAATTCCGTCTTGTGATTCGATGGAAACCGATTCCAGGGTGTTCCCGTTCGGCACACGTTCGAAATGTTTATCGTTCCCCGGTAATGGTAGTTGATGTCTCAAATTTAGAGCATTACCGCACTATGCTATTATTGGTAGTGAGAGGTATTCGCGAGCCGCGGTTGCCATGAGAGGTATTTGTAAACTGTTTAGAAGCGGGTCCCGATGTTTGATTCGCTGACGTGCCGAAAGGTAAAATACGTCATCGAGAAACGAGGCCGGACGAATTCGATAAACCATCGGGCAAAAGAAATGTTAGATGTAAACGGACTTCTTTTATGATCCCATTTTGTCGAAGCAAAAAGCTTCGAGAATTGTTTGGAAAAAGGGAAAGTCAGGAATGGTTCGGTGGAGTTTAATTTCGGAACGTTTTAGAAACAGCTTGGAACGATTACGAAGCAGTAGGTGATGATTCAACAGGCAAACTTTTTATGGAAAAGAAGATACTCACAGAGAAAAGTGAAGTACGAGGCTGAGTGACAGATGAACTTGATGAACGGTTTCCTCATGGTCTGTCCGACCACGCTGTGCGGTGCGATGATGTACGCGACGCTGAAGAAAGGAAAGAGCACACCTATCCTGACGATCTCCAATGCCTGGAGGAACATGTTTTTCCGCCGGAAGCCCGGAAGACCCTCGTACCAAATCGATGCGAGTAGCTGCTGCACGTTAGGATGCGCCACGAACTGGAAATTCCGAGATAATCTAATATTGGTCGACAGTTTCCGGTCACATCGCTGGGAAATTGTACTTATTACGGTCTAATTTAGGATTTAGGACTCGTCACGAGTGATCCCTCTGAGACTTAACGAAGTTACGTCGATACTCTGACCGTCTGCCATCTCTTAGGAGCAATTCGATCGGATTCTCTATCGACGTTCAACCTTTGCACGAACAACCGTTCAACGAATGGTCGTTGTTTCGTATTGTTTCATAGATTTACAATTTATCTCTTACGATTCGTTTAGAAATATATATTTAATAGTTTCGAACGGTTACCTTTTTTTGTCGAAGTTTAATCGCCAGCTTCAGTCGATTCAGATGCATCCTCTCGCCATGCTCGAACGCTGGCCCGGTGGGATCGTGATTCAGGAGCACCTCCAGCTCGTAGGAACTTCTGGTGTGATCGAGCAAGGCAGTAGCAAAATCCTGACACTGTCTTCTAAGCTCCTGGAATTGCGATATTGCCATTTCGAATAGGAAAACGCGTAGCATTTCGAACGAAACCAAGTTCCGTAAACAACACTGGGAGAACAAAGTTGCCCGCTTCGTTCTTTCTTCAAACGTGTTATAACTTTTCTTGACCAAAGTTTCTTCGCGGAAACTTGTTTATAAAACGCACGGAGAAAATCCTTTCCCTCGAGTACGATCGCGTGCAAAACATTTCTCGGAAGAAGCTGCACCGAATTTTTAAGGGCGCTTCAAGTCGCACCTTGTCACTTTGAGGGAAATTATGAGGAGAAACATGAATAAGAGCGATAAAAAGATTTGGATCGTGGCCAGGTCGTTTGTCAATCGAGCTGTCGAGGAACAATCGGCCACTCGACGCGGCTCGAGACTCCTGAAAAAATGCGGAGCAATCTCGCGGAAATTTTATGCCCGCGACGATGAAAAGAGGGTAGGAAGAGATCGGACGATAATTTATTTGCCTTTAGCGCCCGTCGAACGATTGCAAGATTTAAACGATCGCTTCGAGCAATTCGTTCGAACGTTATTACGTTTAAGCTGAAGGATACGAAGAAGAGGGTCCATTTAATCCTTTAAATAAACAATATTATATGAAAGTTCTTCGATATCGGAGAAAACGCGAGACCTAGCTGCGGATGACTAAAAGAGAAGGAACAGCTGAAAATAAATATTCGTTGTAGAACGTTTTCGTGGAACATCGATTTCGAGGAGAAAACTGAAGATGGCCGACAATCGTTAGACCGTAGATTGTAGACTGTCGTTCGATGCGACGAAAAAAGGGTCGAATGAACAACCGGGTAAGTTTTTATCGCGGCACAAAAAGCGGAAGACGGACGAGGATCGGCCTCCCCATAATCTATTCTCGTTAATCGTTTCTCAATCCTCCCCTAGGCTTAATCAATTTGCTATCAGCGATGATTTATTTCCGTTCGATTGTCGCTCGAAGGAACCGCGAACGAAGTCTTTGACGAGAAACATGCGAAATAAACGAGCGAACATTGAAAGTATTTAAAAGTTTTGTTCCTCCTGCAAAATTCCTTCGTCGCGCAAAATTTTTATTCCTGCGAAAATAGGAAAGACACTGTGGCTTTCGAGAAGATACAAACTAACGAACGAATAGGAATCCCGTGCATTCTCGTTCTGCCCGCGGCTTCGCGCCAAAGCAAATATTTATGACATCAAAGCGCCAAACCAAACTGTGCAAACGTTCGCTAATATCGCTGAGTGGCCGCGTACTTCGCGATCGGCTAACGAGACGTTAATATCCTCCATAAGGAATCACGAAACTTCCATCGGGTCGTCTATTGGCTGTTCTTTCCTTTTCTCCGAAGAGAGGACAATGGTAAGTATTTCGAGAACATCTCGAATCGAAGCGACCATGTGTGTGATGGAGCTGTTTACACGAATTAACAATGGGCGCGTTCGCAACGCGAAAACGACGACTGGTTGAATCAACAAAGATGGCCGACAGAAATAAACAGAGCCTGAATCGACCTAGAAAGTGCATCAACTATTTCTTGGTATAATTTCTTTCGTACAGTTCGCGTCTTGTATCCTTCGATATCCAACGTCTCAAACCACAGCTTTGCTTTTGCTTCTCCGACTGCGAGATGTCTGGAGTAAACAATTTAAACAGGATCTAGATACCTCTGCGATCCACTGGTTTGCATTATATTGATTTATTATGTTCCGTTTTGGAGTCACGAATCGCGGGGGTCTGCGAATTTTCTACCCGCGCTGAAAGTCTGGAATATCTCCTCGGGGGCAAGAGCATCCTTTCCGCGCGAACAAACGAAATAAATGACGGGAATAATATACGATGGGGCCGAAGAAAGGCCTACACGTTCCGAGCCACACCGGAAGAATATACATGTTCGTATGTATACGTGGCGCCACATTTTTTCGAAAGCTCCTGTCAACTCTACTCTCGCAACTTTCCACCCCATTTTTCGCGATATCTTTTCATAAATCCTACCATAGTATTTGGTCAAACATTTTTCAACTTTTCCTTTTTTCTTTTTTGTAGGTAGTATATTTTGCAGTTTGCTTTCAATGCGACGAAGAGTATGATTTTTAGAATCGCCGAGGACACGGGGTAGATACGCTATAGCGAATTTCGTTTCGTTGAAGGGGCAGCAAAAGAAGCAATTGAACGAAGAGGAAAGTGGGCCAAAAGGGTTGAGGAGCTGGCAAACTCCGAAGTTCAACGGTTGTTTTATGTACTCCTCCTCTCATGGGTTCGCGAACACGTTCTCCGGATGGAGGGATCGCGTTTCCACGGTTAAATTGAACGTTGGACTCTATTTTCTGGCGTAATTGAGATCTTTAAAAAGGCTTCAAAGCGAACAAATGAAGCTGCAGACATGGTAACGAGACGACGGACAAAATAACGCAACTCTCTAGTTACCAAATACAGAAACGACTATTTCTGAAAAGACTACCGTGCCGGTATCGTGAAAAATTCGCGCGCTTAAAAATGCAAAGACAGATCCATCGATCGTATTAAAACATTTTTATCGTATCATCCAATATAGAATTCCTGTTTCTTTTTACGATCGGCGTTTTATTGTCTCTGCCGAAGCATTGTTTGTTGTTACGCGGTTAAGGATCTCTTACCTGGTATTCACACTTAAACTCGTGCTCGAGGAACGAGAGACGCCGAAGTTCCCAGGAGAGTTCGAAAGCAGTCAGTATGGGATCCTTTGAGGAAAGTGCGATCAAGGACGGCGAAGCCAGGGCTCTGTACGCGTTTATCCGACTTCTGGAATGCCTCAAAGAATCCTCTCTTCTGGATGTCACACACTCGTCGCACCTACCGATAAAAAATATTACCGTAACAGCTTCCCTTACGATTCTGATATTTCTAGCGAACAATTCTAGTAAATTTTTAGATTTTAAGATCCTAAATACATGTTATTCAAGGGATGGCATTTGATCTTATACTAAGGAAAGTTAGGGACAGAGTAGGAAAGGTGCGACGCAGATACCCGAATTTAATTAGTTCGCGTGGGATTTGCTCGAAGATCGCTAGATAGGCTAAATCGGTCCGGGAAATTAATCAATGTGAAACGATATGCGTAACGAACGATTGTTGTCTCTCGCACTTATATACATTTCGTCAGATTTATTTACCAATGAAATCTCATCGTATTAATGGAAGCGATGAAAGGGAAGTTTGTTTGTTCGATAGACGATCTTACCCGCAACGAACATCGTGAGGCATGGGCAACGTCGATCCTCGATCCAGAAGGATCTTAATGATCTCGTAATTGTCCCTGTGAGCGGCAAGGATCAGAGGTGTGATGTCCGGCGTGAACGTGGCCGTATCCGATGGCACTGCTTCCCAGCTCTGAAACAGAAACATATAAACTTTCCTTTTCACACGTTGAAACAACGATAAATTGTTTCTCGATAGAAGATTGCAGGATAGTGTTGTGAATTACGGTTTCAAAGGCTTACAACTTATACGCGAATAAAAGCAGAGTCCTATAAACAGAACTAAAAATTTTGTTCGCAGTCGACGCACTGGGTATAATAATAAATACTTTGATAGTCGAGGCCAATGGAGACAATTATTTCGAAAGTTCCAGGTAAGCCGATTTCTCCCTCAGAGAGCGCAGTAAAAGCCGATTAAACTCTCCCCCGACTGCAATTCCGTGTCTCTTTGCACCTTTATTTCTCCGTTTTCCTCGGCGTCCACTCAGCACGAATTTGACCGGTACCTATACAGTGCAAGCATTTTCAAACTCTGTCGAAAACGAGATCCGATTGACTAATTTTCATCGAGACGTGCTCTGTTAAGCGTAACAGCCAGAAGCTGGCCGACGAAAATTTCTCGCAACGCTACTACCTGATTAAAATGTGGGTCGACCTATTTGTCGACGGAATCTACTTAATCGGCCTCGTCGTCCGGCCGTTGCGCGTCGGCGCCGGTCACTCGAGCGCGGAACGAGCTAGGCAACAGCGAAAATTATGGGGAGAGTTTCGATAATTGAAACGAAATTGCCTGGCCGAGAAAAATGCAATCACCGCTTAATTGCGAGGTGAAGCTTGTCGCTGCGAAATCATAGTGTCCCCGGTTGGGGAAAGGAACGCTTGCCGAGGGGAACAGAACGAGTCGTTGAATTTCTAAAGAATTTCTTTTTCTTTTTTCCTACGCGCACAGTATTTCGTATAGCGTATAGATAATAGGAAGATAGAAGGGTAAAGATTTTGGATCGATACAGTTACATATATTAGACGATGAAAGCGACTAACGTGTGGCTGTCCGTTTTGACGACGACTCTCCTCGTGCTCGAGAAGCACTTCAACCGCCTCGACGAATTCCTCGGAGATAGCGTGGAGAAGCGCATCCTTCGTGTTGACCTTGTGCTTGATCAGAAGCTCCACCATTTCCAGGTTTTCGTTATCGATTGCCATCAGAAGCGCCGACCGTCCCAACGGATCCACGCAGTTGATGTTCATTTCGGTTTCGTTAGCCCCCTGCAGCATCCTGAAACAACGTCCGCCATGCTCGCCCCACTGGTAATGACCATTCCACACACGTTACGAACTCTATCTATTTCTTTTTTATTTCATTTAAACCGTAACGCTCACGGTTCTCCCATTTACGTTAGCCACGACGATTCGACTTGGCAAACGTATTTCATTGTTCCGTTTCTCGAAAGCGAGCCAAATGAGAATTCCACGGCTGCTGAAACTTGCTCGTATATCGCAATCGGTATTAATTGCGTCGGGATGAACAACGCTGTGAAGAATTCCAAGAAGTTTCGGGATCGTAGGACGATTGTTCGTAGGTTAATTAGATCCTTTGTTGGTGCAGCGGCGGATTATAAATACGCCGCGCCTTTGACCTTCATCCGCGAGATCTCTAGTCCTCTTTAACGCTTAAGCCCTAGATCCGACCGATTTCTATTCCCTCGCGTGTATGCTCGTTTGCATAAAAGCCACGATTACGATGCTCGCACGCGCCGTTTCTTCCTCCCTTTCAAATTAACTATTGTTGTCGCGTTGAAAGCGATCGAAACAATACCTTGCTTCTCGCTAATTTTCGTCCGATGAATACTCGTATTCTAGGCATGTTTGGTAAAAAAAATGGACCTTTTTTTCCATGCGATAGGTAGGGATATCGTCTCCTCGAGCTATCATTGTCTTTCGCGTGACATCATTTTTATAAATAGGTAATAGAAACTTTAATTCCTCGAAAGGTAGATTAGAAGACGGGTGCATCTATCTTATTTGCGAATGATTGAATAGAAAGAAATTGACGCGTGTACGATGGTAAATATTTTAGTAAATATTTTAGTAAATATTTTAGGAGGCCCTCGCGATAGTAAGGATCCTCCCATTCGTTATCTTCGTTACGTAAAATACGGGTTACCCGTCTCTGAAATTTTTACTCGAAACAGATGCTTCTCTTTTCCGTTTCCGTCACATACGTCTTTGATTTTTGGAGACCTTACCTTCTGACAGAGGCAACGTCCCCACGCTCCACCGCGAGAAGGTACTTCTTCTCTTTGGAGGACAAACTGGCCATTTCCTGGTGCGGTCTCACCACGTTTTCTTCCTCTATCATACCGTGGATACTGTGCCTCTGAAACCATTGTAACTTTTTATTACATTCCTACCGCGCCACGACCCGCATCCGCGTTTCGTAAAAATGAACCTACCCTTCGCTTTGTTTCATTTCCGTTCCATTCATCCCTGCGACAGGATTAATCAAAACACGTCGCTGCATACGAACGCGTTTCTCGATGTTACATTTGCATTTTCGCGAACATTTCAACGAACATGTCTAATAACGAGTCTTGATTTTCAATATTCTATCCAACGCAAGATTCTGTTTTTAGTTACAACAAAAGTTACCGATTTCTCGAGGAACTGGAAGGGTGGTCGCGACAATTATTGATCGACGGTTGAAGCTTCGCTGAAGGATGGATGGAATTATGGTGATAAATGTACCGCAACGTTGGATCCAATCGCGCTTAAACGAGAGACGCGCGAACGAAAAGCGACCCTGCATCTGAGATCAAAGAGAGCATCGCGAGCTGTTTGATTTAAAGTGCAACGACGTTATCCAACTTTACGACGCGATGTCAGATAATAACGCACGAGATCGATCAGGGTCGACGGCGTTACCAGGGATTCGGTGCTTTTGTAATTCTAAGAAACTTTAAAGTTTCAACCCTAAAGTCGATAACCCTGGCGAGCTGGTAGCTAACTAGGTTTCCAAAGTTTTACTGGTAAGAGGATGTGAAAGTATTAGGGTTGCTTTCCTTCAATTTTTAACTTTATCGAAGTTTTCTTTCTAATACGAAAACAGGGTTAATTTTAAGAAATCTTGTTCGATTAGAAGAATTATGGTATCGTCTAAACAACTCTTGAGATTCATGAATTAACGCGCACAAATGTTCAGAGATGTTTAGAGGCGTGGGCGTGGATGGAAACAGGGATCGAAGGTCTGGCTGAAATTGGGACGATCGTCGAAGGAACGATGGAAGTAATTAACGATTCGAATAGCCGTCCATTGTTCAACGGGGGAAACCTCTCGTTACGCCTGCCATTAGATCGCAGACCGGGAAAGAATACCGATGCAAAGCTGGTGCAACACGTAAAGATCAAGCGTAAACGAAAACAATGCCGACCCCAGCCACTATTCAAAAGCGGTATTAACCTTCGTGCTTGCACAGTTCCTTGTAAATGAGACACCGTTCCCGAGAATCTTGGAGCTTTCCACGACTCAGAATTTCCGAGATAAAGTCTGTTGTTGAAAGTGTCGTGATTACGGTGTAATTGTTTGTAGTACCGCTATTATCGTTCATTTGATCATTCTATCCAGAACAGATGTAATTATGGAACAACAGTTGCTGTGTTCATGGATAGGTCCAATTTCTAGACCATCTGGATTTTTGCTACCAGTATCAAGAATCGAAAAGTTCTTCAAAGACGTTAAACCCTAAACGTGTATTTACCGAAAGTGACAGCGGAACGACAATCCGTAAGCACAACCTCGATCGAGACGGAAATGAAATTGTCGGAGGGAGGAGTAACGCGAGACGAGATCCTGCGGTTAATGACGATGTCTGGAGCAATTAAGCGACTCTCTGATTCCAATCATAGAGTTGTTCGCGTCCTTTCGCCCCAAGGACGCCACCGAGTACGTATGATATACGTATACACGTACATATCTGGTCCCGATGGAAAAGGGTCGACTGGCAGGGGCCGATGAAGAGGAGGAGGCTGGGCGGAGGGTTGATGGACAGTGTTTGTCGAGGGTGTGGTGGCTCGACAATTAGGGTGCGCCCGGACAAACACTCGTTCTCTGTCAGTGTCGGCCCTTGGCACAGTATGTCATCTTCTTGAAGCCAAGAGGGGTAATCGTAAGCTTACGCGTATTCCGCGAGTGCCGCCACCCCTCCACCACCTGATGGCCTCATTATTTTCCACCCTTCTTTGAACGAGCTTTTATAAAGGGTTTTCCTCCGTACCTCCTTTATTCCCGCCGATCTTTCGCTAAAACGTTGGAATCTTTACGACCTTCTGCTAGTCTCTATTCAAGGAGCGAAGTCTATTCTCGAGGCAACCGATCGTGCGCAGAGGTTCGTCGGATGATTTAGCTTCGGCTTCTGGCTGCTTTTTCACGCGATGCAGGAGATTTTAATGCATCGTGTCCGCGCCATGAATCAAACGCTGCCTCGTGAAACAAAGGCGAACGTGATATATCGCTGGTGCTCGGAATCGCATGAAGATGAGACAGAGATGGAAAGATTACTTCCGATGGGTTGAAACCATGAGATTTCAGGAGAACTCGATGGTCCAGAGATTCTTCGAGAACGTTTACGAGACAATAAAGAGAGGAAGAATTGCACGACCCCGTTAACTATTCTCAAAAGTACCATAAGAATGTTTGAACGCGTGAACTATACGTTTAATGATGTAAACTATCCTTTGGAAAATGCCTAGTGAAATTGTCAAGCAAAAGCTTTCAAGGGAATATCCGATCGAACGAGATACAAATGTCTCTGTGTCCAGTGTGCTTATTATTCCGTTTGACTTCGTGGAATTAACTCGGCNTCTTCGAGAACGTTTACGAGACAATAAAGAGAGGAAGAATTGCACGACTCCGTTAACTATTCTCAAAAGTACCATAAGAATGTTTGAAGGCGTGAACTATACGTTTAATGATGTAAACTATGCTTTGGAAAATGCCTAGTGAAATTGTCAAGCAAAAGCTTTCAAGGGAATATCCGATCGAACGAGATACAAATGCCTCTGTGTCCAGTGTGCTTATTATTCCGTTTGACTTCGTGGAATTAACTCGGTNACCGGGAAAGAATACCGATGCAAAGCTGGTGCAACACGTAAAGATCAAGCGTAAACGAAAACAATGCCGACCCCAGCCACTATTCAAAAGCGGTATTAACCTTCGTGCTTGCACAGTTCCTTGTAAATGAGACACCGTTCCCGAGAATCTTGGAGCTTTCCACGACTCAGAATTTCCGAGATAAAGTCTGTTGTTGAAAGTGTCGTGATTACGGTGTAATTGTTTGTAGTACCGCTATTATCGTTCATTTGATCATTCTATCCAGAACAGATGTAATTATGGAACAACAGTTGCTGTGTTCATGGATAGGTCCAATTTCTAGACCATCTGGATTTTTGCTACCAGTATCAAGAATCGAAAAGTTCTTCAAAGACGTTAAACCCTAAACGTGTATTTACCGAAAGTGACAGCGGAACGACAATCCGTAAGCACAACCTCGATCGAGACGGAAATGAAATTGTCGGAGGGAGGAGTAACGCGAGACGAGATCCTGCGGTTAATGACGATGTCTGGAGCAATTAAGCGACTCTCTGATTCCAATCATAGAGTTGTTCGCGTCCTTTCGCCCCAAGGACGCCACCGAGTACGTATGATATACGTATACACGTACATATCTGGTCCCGATGGAAAAGGGTCGACTGGCAGGGGCCGATGAAGAGGAGGAGGCTGGGCGGAGGGTTGATGGACAGTGTTTGTCGAGGGTGTGGTGGCTCGACAATTAGGGTGCGCCCGGACAAACACTCGTTCTCTGTCAGTGTCGGCCCTTGGCACAGTATGTCATCTTCTTGAAGCCAAGAGGGGTAATCGTAAGCTTACGCGTATTCCGCGAGTGCCGCCACCCCTCCACCACCTGATGGCCTCATTATTTTCCACCCTTCTTTGAACGAGCTTTTATAAAGGGTTTTCCTCCGTACCTCCTTTATTCCCGCCGATCTTTCGCTAAAACGTTGGAATCTTTACGACCTTCTGCTAGTCTCTATTCAAGGAGCGAAGTCTATTCTCGAGGCAACCGATCGTGCGCAGAGGTTCGTCGGATGATTTAGCTTCGGCTTCTGGCTGCTTTTTCACGCGATGCAGGAGATTTTAATGCATCGTGTCCGCGCCATGAATCAAACGCTGCCTCGTGAAACAAAGGCGAACGTGATATATCGCTGGTGCTCGGAATCGCATGAAGATGAGACAGAGATGGAAAGATTACTTCCGATGGGTTGAAACCATGAGATTTCAGGAGAACTCGATGGTCCAGAGATTCTTCGAGAACGTTTACGAGACAATAAAGAGAGGAAGAATTGCACGACCCCGTTAACTATTCTCAAAAGTACCATAAGAATGTTTGAACGCGTGAACTATACGTTTAATGATGTAAACTATCCTTTGGAAAATGCCTAGTGAAATTGTCAAGCAAAAGCTTTCAAGGGAATATCCGATCGAACGAGATACAAATGTCTCTGTGTCCAGTGTGCTTATTATTCCGTTTGACTTCGTGGAATTAACTCGGCCGATGCTTTTACGAGGAAATAAAAATAAAAGCTTCACCGTGGGCTCGTAAAAATAAGCGTACAAGTATACGCGTTATCTTTGCCAGCTTATTGCTTCTACGAAACAATTCCTTTTTGCTTACTCATCTCTCTTTTGATCGAAACAAAAGGTATTCAATCCTGGAAAGGATCCTTTGAACGAGAAGTCACTTTCAACGCTAAGATCTCTGTTCTACTCTTAACGTGCAATCGCCCTCGATGATCGATCGAATTCGATTATTCCCGAAGATCCACAGGATTGCGAGATAATCGCCCATCTGAAGAACAGTTTCGAGAAGGCAGTAAAAGGGCAGCTCGTGACGAGAAGAGAACTTTTGATTCGTAATGGTAACTGTCGCAAATTGGATCGATGTTGAAACATAGTTATCGTTTGACCGATTTCTTCCATTCTTTTTTCCGTCTGCTTTTATCTTTCACACATCCAACCTTCATTTTACGTTTTTCAACTTCTCTTTTCTTAATTGAAAAATTCTTAATTGATATTTACACAGAGAAAAGGCAGCTTCTGGTCTAACATTGGAAACCTACCTTCACCTTTTCGTCGATCTTTCGCGTAGACTGCATCGTGTGGGGCGGCAGCGGCGGTGCCTCGGGATCGAAACTCACGTGTTGCCCGACGCTCCGCAGGAAGCCGCCCTTTACGCGCGAGTCGTAACCTCTGGTCATATTGGCATCCATCCTCAAAAGAGAGTTCGGTCGATCCTCGTCAGGAGCACTGATTTCTGCGTCGCCACCGTTTTCACCAGGGGATCCCGCGCCCCTGGCACTGTACTCCTCATCTTTGTACGCGCTTTCTGAAATAAATATTTCATCGATTAATTTCTATATATTTTGTAATCCTCAGGCCATCCGTGTTTCTTTAACGGTTCGATCCAATAGTTTAATTTCCTTCGTTTCGATGATTTTCACGTGACAATGACGCGTATTTTATCCTAAATCTCTTAATCCTCCAATGTACACTCTCATACGTCATTTTTTCTCAAAGATACGCATTCTATTTCAGGATTCTTGTATTTCACGTTAAATCGTGCTATGTACGACGCCCTCCACCGCAACTTTAATTATGTCAGGCGATCGTCATACCGGTGGAAGGACAAATAACGAGTATCCGACAAAATGACGCATATCAGGTATACGGAGAACAAAACGACGAAGCGATCAACGAAACTGGATACACCCTGTTGGTAATCCAAACGGATGATGGATCGCTGGATATACTCACCCTTATTGGTTCTCCGCAAACACACACACGCATACCATCGACTAGGTGCAATTGTTCCCGACGTAATTTTGGGGGCTATCGCGTTCTTCGTTCGAGAACATCGACTACGACGTAAAAACGATTCCCTCGGGTGGGTTTCGACGTTATCGTGAGTGAAAAATGACGGTGCGACGGATGATTCGGTTACGTTTGGTTTCAATGGGTAGTTTTTGTCAATGGACTGAAGTTTTCAAGAAAACAATGTCCAGTGTTCAGCTGCGTAATAGATGCATCGTGGGAAGCAATCGAAAACCGTCACGTGCCTTTCTCGGCTGCGTTTAACAAACACATTGTTCGGGAATCAGAAAAATAGCATTGTTTCGTTCGATTAACTAGGTGTTCGGTAACAAAACCACTTTTTCCCTGGTATCGTTACTACATAGTCGGTCTTCTAATTCTTCCAGTCCATTTATCCCTGACTGTTCGACAGTATGTGCTCTCTTAAAAAGCGGAAGCGAGTAATCTTCCCTGGCCTGCCTTTTAGGAAACCACTGTACCGTTTCGTTCCTCTGGTTTTTTTAAAAATTGTTCAACCCCCATTAAAAGTGACACTTTAATTCCTTTTAATCTTCATCTTTTCTCAACATCCATGCATTTGAAGAAAAGGAAAAAAAAAAAGAAACTAGAGTTATCGAGTAGAGAAAGAGGATAGACGATCGAGAGCCATCGAGATAATTCCCTTTGAGGCTATTAATCTCACCGGTAAATATGTATCACGAGAATAGTGAAGTTCCATCGTTAATTTATCGAGCGTCGCGTCATTGCGGCTGGGTTGCGCAACGAGATCGTTAGAGACCAGTGATTTACATAAGCTACGATGTGTGCATGCACCGTATTTCACACGAATGGATCTCGAGGCGATGGCCACGAGTATTTTGCGAAACAAATCGAAATCGAGGAACAGCGACCACTCTCACAAAATCGAGGAAATTTCTCGTTCATTTCACAGCTCAAGTTTTCCAATCCTCTCGAGGAATTCTGTTAAATTGTTTATTCCAGCCTGGTATCAATTATTCACGTTATAATTTTCGACGGTCGAATTGTTAATAAAGCACACCCAAAATTTCACGGTTGTTAAAATAGGGAAATTTCCTTTGATACACACCCTTTGCATATTTAAATTGTTTTTTTTTTCTTTTTTTTTTAACTTTACGGTATTTCCAATAATAAAATGTAAAGATACGAAAGTCTGTACAGCGTCACAGGGAAATATTAAATGTTTCCTCAAAACATTCGTTACGTTCGTTAAAATATCCTTTTGATATGTTAGCTATGTAAACCGAAATAAATCGCAACGTTACTTTAAATTGGAACTTTGTTTGATAACGTTCTCATCAACCCATATTCGATCGTGTTCGATTGCCACGATCATCAAATCCAGACTATTTTCTAGTCGCTGTTAAAATTGATAGTTTAAGAAAGTAATTTTTTTTTTACATCGATCCGACAGGATCGGCATTTTTCACAGTCTTACGATCGCTGACTACAGACGTGTGAATTTTACTACCGATACATTATGCACGGACAGAAAAAGTCGCGCTAATTCCGTAAATATTAAGAGGAACGATTGCGAAAGAAAATCTCTTTCAACAAAATGAACATCGAGAGGGTACTTATCGAGAGATAAAAAAAAAAAAGAAAGCATACAGTTGGAATTTTATCGATGATATAACGAGGAAGATGCTGATGCTGAACATAGGTTTGTATATTCGGAAGCGGAGGATCGTTTCGATAAGTAGCTATCGGCTTTCAGTGAACAGAGAAACACATTTACCAGACTTTTAATCGTTCGACACGTTTGTGTACTTTTCTCGGAGAAAAGGCAGACTCCTTAAATAGCCAAGGAAAGTTACAGTTAGATTCTTAATACCCTGAGTAAAACACGCTGCGAGCAACAGTTCGGACCGAGTAAGCGAGAACTTTGAGGAAATTGTAACTTTTTAAGTGCGCAGTAAATTGGATTTACATGAAATGAAAACACTATTACATTACAAAAGAAGAAAAGAAAAATCTTTGATTCATTATTGTTCGACGATGCACTTTTTAAAAGATATACTTTTTTTTCTATCTCAACGACTGGCTTTAAATAGTTCTCTCTCTTTTTTTTTCTTTTTTTTTTTTTTATAAAAAAGCAAAAATATTAAAGGTTAGAGTACCAGGGAGGCAAACGGTTCAGAGTGTGGTTATCTATGCGCGGTTTCCTCGACGTTGGAACTTCGACCTCGCACGGGTCGTTGAGCTTACCAAGAATCGCGTGTTTCCAGCGAGGCCTAGATCGATAAACCTGTATGTGCGAATATGCACAGCTTCGTAATGAATAGGCGATTTTCGTGAACACCGCCCGTGTGTGGTATCAAAAATAAGCGCTTGGATGCCGATACTCCGGTCCAATGTTAAGAATAATAAAAATGTTCGACGGACAAGTTAGTGGGCTATTTTTGAGAACGGTGATCAATAATCGCCTCCGGCATACAGATTACGTGGAACGGCATTTTTCATCCCCTTTCCTTCGAGCTCGTAGCATTATTACCTCGCCTGGTTCATACGCAGGAACCTCGCAGCGTTAAATTCTCCGTAACCGTACACGAAATGAGCCAAGAAGGACGGAGATTATGTACGAGCTCGTTCTTTTTACTAGGGTTCACGACTATCCGCGGTTAGAGAAACGGTACTTCCTGAAACCTCTAATAATTCTTCCGGTCACCAATTCTTTTTACGACCCGGCCAAGTGGTTGGTCGTGCAGAGGAATTTGAGAAGCCTGATCCTACTACATGATTCTATAATTTGAGGATAAGACCCTTTCACGAAAGAAAAGTAGACACAATCGTTATTAAAATTTCTTTCAAGCAAACTTACCAATTAGAAAATTTTAATCTACGTACGAGAAAGTTGAAATTGGTACGGTAACGAAGCACAAAACTAAGTGCCAGTGCTAACACGAACTTTAGAACGTATTGCTAAGTGGTTAAACGACATCGCGTCGACGAAGTTTCGAAATCTGCCACTTAATCGGCGATCAGAAGCAGGACGAAACTGCAGGTTGGCCTATGCGGCAGCCAAGACTACGTGTCCTACACCTGTTGCACATCCCGTACCTGTGCGGCGAACCGTTTCATAGAAACTGCGCTCGTGTGCATACGTTGACGCCAGTTTCTAAGGAACGTCGCAAACTCGCTAGTCCTTGACGCGGATCAAATAGTTAGGTTCGCTGGTCGATCCATCGGAATTTTTTTCATTTATTCCAGAATCTATCTTCCCTGCGCGTGACAGCTGGTCTTTCGTTCAACGAAACTTTGGGATCCGCATTTATTGAATTTTAAGAGTTGAATAGAGTTCCGGAGAAGACAAACGCGATGACAACTTTCGAGCTTATTACAAAGATTCCATCAACGTCGTAAAATCCTAGTTTTAATGGTTCGGTAAATTATGTCGAATCTTTATGGGTGAAAATTGAGAAAATTAGGGGGCTGAAAAATTGGTCTTAGAAGTACGGTGAATTGTGCAATAATTCTTGGTAGATGTGCTCGCACGCGAGTCGATAACCGAGAAAATTGGCGTGGCAAGGGCCTCGTAGGCTGTTGAAGGATCGAGCATATTCATTCGTGTGCGATTCCACGGCGGAATTTACCTGTAATTACCCGATCGTGTGCGTGCGTGGTTGCATAGAGAAAATGTGGTGGGCACGAGTGCACGCGAACGAATAGCCAACACGAAAGCGGTGGCGTAATCGACCGAACCTGTAAGGGGCGTTGCTAATTATGCCTCGCTAATAGCTGCCAATTGCGTGCAACGCGTTGCTTCGTTTCATCATCGCGAGTTGCCACCGTGAAATGCACAAAATTTGAGCCGTTCGAATCTACTTCGCTTGCTGCACTCTAAAATTGGCGCGTCAGTTAAGAAAATGATTAACAGTTGATGGTTGAAGTAAATAACACGAAGCGTAAAAAATTATAGAATATTAAAAAATAATTCCAAGATATATAGTAGGAGACAGGAATAATGAAACTATTGATTTCAATAACTTGCAGTGAAACGTATGAAACGAAGTTTGAAGGTCCATAAATTTATCCACACCGACGCTCGATTTCAGACGAGGAAAAAACCAGAATCTCTCTTCCCCGACTTATTGCGGTCCCTGATCATTTAACCACTCGTAAATGTCTGCTATACCTAGCGGTTTACCTATAATGGAACAGATAATAGAATAACAGCTTCACCTCCAAAAGCAGTCAACAGGACGAGCAGTGCAGTTAACATCGATGGTCTCGTTTTACGGCCTCCTTGAAACGAAACCTATACCACGAACGTTCGCTATAAACTAAAGATATTCGCGTAAATCAACGTTCGCCTGTCAAACGATGCGCGTTCCTTGAGTTAAAGTTATCGTGCAACTAGGGCAACCATCGTAACGAGACAGCGCGCAACGGTTCAAAGAACGTGGCAGGATAAACGAAGCTGCGAGATTTATCGAGCCATCGTTTTTGCGTTTACCGAAAGACTTCCAACGGTATATTTCATCGAAACACCGATGTCCATCCCGAGGAAAACGCCGAAAGATGAAGAAGCGGGGAAAAAAGACGACAAAGTAGCGGCTTTATTATATTTCTAAATTAAATTTCTCGGTCGGTGACGATGGACGTAAAATGAACGTCCAGCGAATAGGGTTTTCGAGCGCTGTTGACCGTAGTTGAGATGTTTATACAATTTCTTCCGAAACGTAGCCTGTCCTGGATGAATAAAATCCAATTTATTAAGTTCTTCTATGCGACCGTTTGAACTTTCCTACTTTGAAACTTGGCTAATCGGAGTCGTTGCGCGAATTTGCTTCGAATTTCACTGAATTAAAGAGCAGACAAGAGCTATCTAATTACTGGATCAGCTTACTAAAACTGTCGATGGTTCTTGCATCCCTAATTCCAGTATACTCGAGTTTCTAGTTCAAAAATCAATCTGTGTAAAAAATTGTTATAAAAAAAAAAAAAAAAAAAAAAAGAAATACATCTAACTGGAATGAAACCGACGCAACCCACAGCGGATGAAAAAAGCGGACGCTTTATCATCGCTGTGTTAAAGAGGAATATTTAATTCTTCTGAAATCTGCATGGAAATGAAATTCCCAGAAGACGGAAGTCTGCACGCGCGTTCAAATATCCGGGATTTTTTTTTTTTTTTTGTCCGTTCGTGAGAAAATAAAATGGACGCGTCGCGAGCAAAAACTTAACGCGAATTATCCCCCGGCTCTCGGACGATTTTTACGACGGATCTGCGTGTACACACGCGTGAGCGTGTGCCGGGTTATTTGAATACGAATTGTCGCTGACGGATTACGGCTTGCAAATGTCAACGGGACGTTCTTCTCTAGCGCGTGTAAACGGATGATAAATTGTGATGGAATCCTAACCCACGGAGACGCTGAAAATTATACGTAAATGCTTGGCGAAAAATTCTCGGTCTACGAACAACCATTCGTAACTCGAGAGCTTTTCGCGACTCGCGCTTGATTCTTGTTTCACATTTTTCTTAAATCCAAAAAGTGGAAAAAATTGAAACGCTGGAGTGGCGTGTTGAAATATCTTTGTTGGATATTTACGAACATTTTTTAAATACCCTTTTTTCTTCGGAGCTCTTTTTAGAGGGTCAAAGTATACGAATCGTTTATTTCGAAATGTCACAACGATAGAGCTTAATAATCGTGATTTATATGCGACAAATGGTGAACAGTTTTGCGCGCAACGATGGCAGGAACACGGATACGTTTCATCCTTTCCTGGCGATACTCCCGCTGCCACGAACACGGCGATAGCTAAATTCACGCGACGCGTTCGTGCTCGTCAGTAGTCAATAAATGTCCGTTCAGGATTGAAATTCCGCCAGTCCGAACCTTTGGGACGAGGTACATTCCTCTCTTTTTCTCCCAACTGTCCTCGTTTCCAACATTTATACCGAGTCACTTAGGCACCTTAGCTGGAATTTTTTTTTCTCTCTTTTTAATCGAAAATCCCTCGAGTGAAAAAGTATTTCTCTTTTTATACACGCGAAACGAGTTCGTATAATTTCTTTGAATCATCGACAGGATTATTTGTCAATTTGTAAATGAGGAATCGATAACTCGCTAGTGAATCGTATTTGAAAAACAGAATACTAAGTGTCACGGAACGAGAAATTTGATTGCTGGTGAAATAAAAATAACGTCCGCTTCGATACGTCCTTTACGGAAAAAGGAGAAACTAGGAACTATTTTCTTTCTCATCATTTTATAAACATTTGAAGGAAGGATGCACTAAACAACATTGAGAATGATNTTTGTAAATGAGGAATCGATAACTCGCTAGTGAATCGTATTTGAAAAACAGAATACTAAGTGTCACGGAACGAGAAATTTGATTGCTGGTGAAATAAAAATAACGTCCGCTTCGATACGTCCTTTACGGAAAAAGGAGAAACTAGGAACTATTTTCTTTCTCATCATTTTATAAACATTTGAAGGAAGGATGCACTAAACAACATTGAGAATGATACAATTAAATTCAGTCAATAGGTTCGCTACTTGATTGGTTCGTGTATCCATATCGAATTTATTCGCCTTCGTGTGCCAATTAACTGAAATGGATCCCTGTGAATCCGTTCACGGGCATTTATCTTGCGTATGGCGATATCTTTCGCTACAGTGGGAAAACGTGTTCCATCTACATCCGGTGGCTGCTGTGGCGCCATTCTCCGATATTGTAAAAAGTCGTCGGGTTGAAATTTTGTGCGTTGAAAAGCATGCAACCGTGAAAGTTCAGGACTTGTTCGTTAACCGAAATGTCGTCGGTTCATTGTGTCAACGACAAAAATGGCCAAGTTATTGCAGATCTTAAACAACAATTTTCCGTCCTCGGAGTCGCGACGTTGCGTTTGTTCGAATTCAACCAATGTCCCAAATTTTACCGAAAGATAAACCTATTCTTTTGCAACGTGTTGCACAATGGTAGGGAAAAAATTCGACGCTCCTGCGAATTTATTTTAAGCATTCCTTTCTTGCCGACAACAACATTTTCTAGGAATATTTTAAACGCTCAGCATACCTTTGTCTCGCTTTCTGTTATTGGATGATCGTGTTCCTTTTTTCCACAGTTGTCCACAAATGGATCGCTCGTCGACGGGAACAGGACAGGTATGTAGCAGAGCGAAACGAGAAAGAGAAAAACCGATCGAATCGATAATCGAATTCAAAATCGTCGCTTCGTGTCAAGCACCGAACCGGCGCTCAGTGCTAAAAGCATGTAGTTCTAACTTTTAACAGACCTATGGGAGAGTATGCATCAAACTCTCGTTTCGATTCTTTTATCTTCATTTTTTTCTTTTATATTTATACCTCTTCGTGACACCCTCGAGTACAATTTCGGTCGTCTCGTGCCATGGATAACTTTCAGCTTGTTCTTAATAATTCTCTAGAGACGAAGCTCCCGTGTATCGTCCTCCTCTTCTTTCCCCGTCTTGATTCACCGACTTTTTCGGAGTGACACAGGTGCGAATACATTATGCAACCCAATAGACATTATTTTATAATGCAGAGACAGGCTCCATTCGAATCATTTTCTTCTATCAGATTCTTGCTGATCCTGTGACCAGGATCATCGATGACAAGAGAAGATGAAAATAAAAATGGCTGTTTCAGCGAAAATTTTAATCATCGGTGTGGTCGAAACAACAACTTCGCCTGTTTGCTTATTTGTTCGGTGCGATCAGGAGAGAAAAAAAAGCACTTCATTTCCATACGCAAATCTTACTGTTTCAATTACGAAACAGTCTGGTGCACGTGTGCGCTCGTCAATTTTTCCTGTAAATTTATTCTGTACCGTTTGCCAGGCGCGACTAGGGATTAAGTCCACCGATTTTTTCCAGTCACTATCAACAGTTTTCGTGTTTTTAACGAATATCTAGTTTCACTTTCCATACCACCCATTCGACGGGTAATTCATATAATTATAATACAGAAAGCTCGATGAGAAAAGAAGGGACATCTCGATTCGTTCCTCATCGTTCCATACCAGAAAATTGATTTCACATCCGAAGCTAGAATTTTCCAGCTACGAAGTCTGGAAAGGATTATTCCGAATCTCCACGGGATGGATCGTCTTCCGTATTTCTAGAGATTCCAAGTACACTCTACCCTCGACGAAGGCGAACAGGAAATGGGAAGAAAATAGAAGAAACAACGACGGAAGTTTCCATGTAATAATCTCCGCGTGGATGGTCTTGTCCTCTTAAATGGCACCTAACCCACGCCGGATAACCGCTTGGAAGAATTCACGAAAGTGCATTCGTCTTGAATTCTTCATCGACGTAATCAGGAATCATCGGAGTATTTGCACAGGTATTTGTTCCGAGAGGCGTGGAAATTTTAATATCTCGTTTCTCGAACCCAGCAAGATCTAAACAAGTTCGATGTCTGGGAACCTCGGACGAACGCGAAGAGGAAACTGTAACAGCTCCGATGTTTCGAGTACAGAGTGCAGGTTGTTAAAGTATAAGATAATACGTGTACGGTTACTGATACAATTGGGTTAACGAGGGACAAAAGAGGAAGAGAGAGAGAGAGAGACGAAGATAAAAAGAAAGTCCGGGTAAAGAGAGGATCGAATATCTGGAATTTTCATCGTGAAGAACACTCCTCGATGAAAGGACAAACTAATCCGGTGTATGTATTTGCCTGGTTTAATCTGAGACGCTAAAAGTTTCGTTCTCGAGATGATATACGTAACGTTATACGTGCTTCCGGGTTCAAACGTTTCGAGAGCGCTCCAATATTGGCCGGGACGATAGAGGTCCTTTCACTTTCTGAAAGCTTTCACCGTTCGTAAGGCGATCTCGTCTGTCCTGGAATGGATCGATCATTGAAAACCTTTTTTCCCTCGAGGATACCATAGTTGGTGCGTAGATAGCGATGCGAGTAGCGCAGGTCAAACACCAAACTTTGCCAGTGTTGGTTAATTCTATACAATTGTGTCTGGTAATTACGTATTCCTTTGAGAAACCCGCAGTCGCGTTATTTCATGCATAAGACATGTGATCTACATGGAGCTTTGGGATCTTTAACCCTTTGTGAAACGTTAAGGAGGTGGAACGAGTCGAGAGTACGCGCTGTGGAATACGAGGCTAATTTTTGGCAACTGGTGGTCTGTAGTTGCAAAGAGCAATTAATTAACGATCGTTTAAATGAAATAAAAATGTTGCAGCTGGAAAGCAGATACGTTTCAAGCACGAGTTTAATTTATACTTCATAATTAAGAATACTTTGGTAAGAGTTAACGAAGTTAGAACAGATAGTTTTCGTCCGATCATCGACATCCGATACTACTTAGAAAGTTTAAGAATATTTCTATGCGCGTCTCTGCAGAGGCTGTCCACACGTTTAATCGCATCGATCAGAGCACGGAACATTGTGATCGTGAACGGTTCATTGTGATCGCGTCGAGGCCTCGTTATTACTTCGAGGATCATTTCGTTTCGTGCCTCTTGAAACAGCGCACCGAGGGCCTCTCGAGTCGCCCTCGAAAATTCGTTCGAGCGGCATCGAGTCTACGGTTGATTCGTGTGAATTTTTTGAAATTCACCGGAGCTTCTCAGTTATGCGAGTTTGTTACAATGACACGCGATCGAGATAATTCAATAGAGAGAACGTCATTCGGGAACAATCTCGATGAGACAGCGACGTTGCGGGCAACCAATTAAAATAAATAAAATTGGTCGTTAAAATAAAAGTCATTCTGGCGAGAAATTGGAATCAACAATGTAATTCTGTTGCGATTGAAAAATTTTTGGAACTGATGCGGTGAAATGACTTCGAAGGAACGAAAAGAATTTCTTAGAGAACAATTTTCAGCACCTGAGATCGTTCGAGGCCTGAAGAAAGTTGTAAGGGGAGTAAGGTGTCCTTTGACGCTGTTCGTAAAAAATTCGACGCTCCTGCGAATTTATTTTAAGCATTCCTTTCTTGCCGACAACAACATTTTCTAGGAATATTTTAAACGCTCAGCATACCTTTGTCTCGCTTTCTGTTATTGGATGATCGTGTTCCTTTTTTCCACAGTTGTCCACAAATGGATCGCTCGTCGACGGGAACAGGACAGGTATGTAGCAGAGCGAAACGAGAAAGAGAAAAACCGATCGAATCGATAATCGAATTCAAAATCGTCGCTTCGTGTCAAGCACCGAACCGGCGCTCAGTGCTAAAAGCATGTAGTTCTAACTTTTAACAGACCTATGGGAGAGTATGCATCAAACTCTCGTTTCGATTCTTTTATCTTCATTTTTTTCTTTTATATTTATACCTCTTCGTGACACCCTCGAGTACAATTTCGGTCGTCTCGTGCCATGGATAACTTTCAGCTTGTTCTTAATAATTCTCTAGAGACGAAGCTCCCGTGTATCGTCCTCCTCTTCTTTCCCCGTCTTGATTCACCGACTTTTTCGGAGTGACACAGGTGCGAATACATTATGCAACCCAATAGACATTATTTTATAATGCAGAGACAGGCTCCATTCGAATCATTTTCTTCTATCAGATTCTTGCTGATCCTGTGACCAGGATCATCGATGACAAGAGAAGATGAAAATAAAAATGGCTGTTTCAGCGAAAATTTTAATCATCGGTGTGGTCGAAACAACAACTTCGCCTGTTTGCTTATTTGTTCGGTGCGATCAGGAGAGAAAAAAAAGCACTTCATTTCCATACGCAAATCTTACTGTTTCAATTACGAAACAGTCTGGTGCACGTGTGCGCTCGTCAATTTTTCCTGTAAATTTATTCTGTACCGTTTGCCAGGCGCGACTAGGGATTAAGTCCACCGATTTTTTCCAGTCACTATCAACAGTTTTCGTGTTTTTAACGAATATCTAGTTTCACTTTCCATACCACCCATTCGACGGGTAATTCATATAATTATAATACAGAAAGCTCGATGAGAAAAGAAGGGACATCTCGATTCGTTCCTCATCGTTCCATACCAGAAAATTGATTTCACATCCGAAGCTAGAATTTTCCAGCTACGAAGTCTGGAAAGGATTATTCCGAATCTCCACGGGATGGATCGTCTTCCGTATTTCTAGAGATTCCAAGTACACTCTACCCTCGACGAAGGCGAACAGGAAATGGGAAGAAAATAGAAGAAACAACGACGGAAGTTTCCATGTAATAATCTCCGCGTGGATGGTCTTGTCCTCTTAAATGGCACCTAACCCACGCCGGATAACCGCTTGGAAGAATTCACGAAAGTGCATTCGTCTTGAATTCTTCATCGACGTAATCAGGAATCATCGGAGTATTTGCACAGGTATTTGTTCCGAGAGGCGTGGAAATTTTAATATCTCGTTTCTCGAACCCAGCAAGATCTAAACAAGTTCGATGTCTGGGAACCTCGGACGAACGCGAAGAGGAAACTGTAACAGCTCCGATGTTTCGAGTACAGAGTGCAGGTTGTTAAAGTATAAGATAATACGTGTACGGTTACTGATACAATTGGGTTAACGAGGGACAAAAGAGGAAGAGAGAGAGAGAGAGACGAAGATAAAAAGAAAGTCCGGGTAAAGAGAGGATCGAATATCTGGAATTTTCATCGTGAAGAACACTCCTCGATGAAAGGACAAACTAATCCGGTGTATGTATTTGCCTGGTTTAATCTGAGACGCTAAAAGTTTCGTTCTCGAGATGATATACGTAACGTTATACGTGCTTCCGGGTTCAAACGTTTCGAGAGCGCTCCAATATTGGCCGGGACGATAGAGGTCCTTTCACTTTCTGAAAGCTTTCACCGTTCGTAAGGCGATCTCGTCTGTCCTGGAATGGATCGATCATTGAAAACCTTTTTTCCCTCGAGGATACCATAGTTGGTGCGTAGATAGCGATGCGAGTAGCGCAGGTCAAACACCAAACTTTGCCAGTGTTGGTTAATTCTATACAATTGTGTCTGGTAATTACGTATTCCTTTGAGAAACCCGCAGTCGCGTTATTTCATGCATAAGACATGTGATCTACATGGAGCTTTGGGATCTTTAACCCTTTGTGAAACGTTAAGGAGGTGGAACGAGTCGAGAGTACGCGCTGTGGAATACGAGGCTAATTTTTGGCAACTGGTGGTCTGTAGTTGCAAAGAGCAATTAATTAACGATCGTTTAAATGAAATAAAAATGTTGCAGCTGGAAAGCAGATACGTTTCAAGCACGAGTTTAATTTATACTTCATAATTAAGAATACTTTGGTAAGAGTTAACGAAGTTAGAACAGATAGTTTTCGTCCGATCATCGACATCCGATACTACTTAGAAAGTTTAAGAATATTTCTATGCGCGTCTCTGCAGAGGCTGTCCACACGTTTAATCGCATCGATCAGAGCACGGAACATTGTGATCGTGAACGGTTCATTGTGATCGCGTCGAGGCCTCGTTATTACTTCGAGGATCATTTCGTTTCGTGCCTCTTGAAACAGCGCACCGAGGGCCTCTCGAGTCGCCCTCGAAAATTCGTTCGAGCGGCATCGAGTCTACGGTTGATTCGTGTGAATTTTTTGAAATTCACCGGAGCTTCTCAGTTATGCGAGTTTGTTACAATGACACGCGATCGAGATAATTCAATAGAGAGAACGTCATTCGGGAACAATCTCGATGAGACAGCGACGTTGCGGGCAACCAATTAAAATAAATAAAATTGGTCGTTAAAATAAAAGTCATTCTGGCGAGAAATTGGAATCAACAATGTAATTCTGTTGCGATTGAAAAATTTTTGGAACTGATGCGGTGAAATGACTTCGAAGGAACGAAAAGAATTTCTTAGAGAACAATTTTCAGCACCTGAGATCGTTCGAGGCCTGAAGAAAGTTGTAAGGGGAGTAAGGTGTCCTTTGACGCTGTTCGTTAAATATATTACAGCTCCGACCGTGCGAGCTCCAACGAGCTCTACAGCCGAGTTTTTCGCTCCTCGTACGTTTACACGCTTCGAAATATACTTGGTCTCTTTGTCTCTCTCGTTGGTTTCTTCAACATCGGGCGTTCGAACATGAGAGAAGTGCGTTCGAAGAAAGAGTCCGTTTTAAAAAATTGCGATTTATATTTCTCCAACACGGAACGTACGGACGATTGAGCGCCGATAGTGGTATAAAATACAAGCAATACTAGCCAGCTTGATTAATTTTCGGAAACTTTATCAACTTTGACACCGTTCCGACAGAGAGATGATAGCTTAATCTTCGTTTATCCGAGAATAGATACGAACCCGTGGAATCTACGAATTTAAATCCCTGATCCCTCGTGTTGTTTCAAAGGACGTATCGATTGAGTTTACCATCGTACGACATTGTGAATTGCGTATATTATCGCCCCTGCATTAATTGAATTCCTTTTAACGCTAATCGATCCTTCGCGTTAGAATACTGTTTACACAGAGATAAGCAAAAAGCTCATTGACCCCGGAAATTGCTGTTCCTCGACTTATCGTGTCTCCACGGATTACCATTTACAACAGTTTCATGCTGCATCCAGTTTTATTTACGGCATCGAGATCTGAATTAAAATGGTAAGCAATGGCCGGTAACAACAGACAAAGATAGCCGTGTATCGGGAAACTGGAACACTGTGGACAAATAATATTTTCGTATTTACTTGACTGCCAGCTGCAGAAACCAAGATTGCTCGAATCGTGGTTCACGGGGAAGTTAAAGCGACAATTGATTTTAGATTGTCGAGAATCGCAAACAATACAGTCACGTTGCGGCTAGAGTTGCCGCGTGCCAATGCAAAACCGTTTTTCAACCAATGATGATTCACGTTCGGAGCTATAAATTTCGCATGCGGCGATCCGTCGAGAATTCGTTTTATTCGGTGGAACGCAGTTGCCAAGATCAGAAAACTAAGCTGTCAGATCCTTCCGAAAATGAAAATCGGCTAGGCCGTATATCATCTTTTCATGGTACGTTGTGCCGCAAAATGTATGCGGATATTCGTCGAAAAAGAGAGCAACACGAAGGAACGGTGGAATCTTATCGAGCAGAAATTTCTCGGTTTCAAAGCGGTATATCAATCGATTGTCTAGAACGATTGAAACTTTTACGTCGTCGAAAAGAGGAACGCTTTTCCTTTTTCAACAATTCTCTCTTCGGCGAGAAACGGACGATCGTTCACCCGTTTTCGAGAAAGTAACGAGTAACGGG
>SMSQ01005775.1:0-77994 GCA_019453375.1 Ctenoplectra terminalis | reverse complement strand
GGGGGAGGTGGGGGAGAGGGGGAAGAGGGAAGGGGGGGGGGGGGGGGGGGGGGGGGGTAATTAAGTCAACCGATGCACGTTATCCTGGTCGCGATGGAATTTCTCTTCGTCCATTTTTTTTCCTCTTCCTCTTCTTCCTCTTTATTCTTTCGACGCCCTACTTTGCTCGTAGCAAACTAATTTCTTTCAGCTGCCACGGTCCGGGCGCTACGAAAATCTCGTCGACCAGCGTGATTCGACACCCGCGTGACGCAAGCCTAATTACAAGGAAGGTAAGCCTAATTGCACTATTTCGTATCCCCTTAACTAAAGACGATCAAGCGATTGACCCACATTCGCGCGGTATTACCATAGACGACCTCATCTTGCCGAGTGTTACAGTTCCTCCGTCTAATGGTCGAATTCTGTGTTCGAGTTAACGACGATCCATCGACGGATCAAGCCGCTTCGTTGCCAATCGATACGGTGTATCGTGCACCAACTTATCTTGATATCTATGTCGGTTTCGTTTTGTAAATTAGTAACGCGTGGTCGTAAGATTGAAAAGGTTGGCCGTTTACGTCCCACGTTCCATGTTCAGAGTGCGTTACGTTTTCACGCATACACATCAACACGCACACGCATAGATCGCCATAACTTTTTGGACCGGACGTGAATAAGATCTGACACGAGGAAGCCGCTTATCATACCGGTTGACGCGACATGGTTGCGCACACCTTTGCGATGAACGCGGTAGGACGTGACAAAAGACTCGAAAATGTACCGACGCTAATTGGATTAACGTGCGCTGGCTTGGCAAGCGTAGTTACTCTTTATCAAAAGGAAGCAAGTATTCCAGCGAGTGTTAATAGACCTTTGTCTGTGAGCTCCGAGTTACAGTTATAAATTCTGGTTGTAAAGTTTAAGGAAGGAAATATTTATCGAGCTTAACTTCGGAATGTTTGCTGGCCTATAAAGAAAATCTTTGATCGTTAATATCTTTGTAAATCCAAAGGTTGACAACGGATCAACGATATTTCCTTGTTTCTACATAATCCATTATCAACTTCCAAGGGAATCCGTGAATCAATGTATCATACGTTAAGCGCGAGTAGGCTACGACTGCAAGAAATTCTTGGTTGTTTATCATCGAGGCTATTGATACTGAGACACACCTGAAGCGCGCACAGGAGCATCATGCACCAACGCATTATTGCAGCCGGTGACCCAGGAAATGTGTCCTCGCATCGATTAGTCCATTGCATCCTGTCACACCACAATTCCCTTCCTTCCTACTGTCCAGTTATGCGGATTCACCAATCCACAGAAGTTTGTGCCTATGCTGGTACTCGCGTGCGCAACAACAAACATCAGAGGAAATGTACACAGCATCGAAGCATCGGTGTTCGTGGCACTGTTCGCGTTGTAGTGGTCGGAGACGTATGATTCTGCTTTGGCAAAAAGCCAATGCCGTGAAACGCCCTTTGTCACTTGCTCCGCAGACGCGCAAAAGGTATTCATCAAGCTTAACACAGTCGGGCGTCATTCCGTCTGACCTTAGTCATCGCTAGAGATACACTCTACGCTTTTTAATTCATCCCCTTCTTGCGCCTGGAAAAAAGAAAATTGTTCTTCGTAAGCAAGCCTCGCGCGTTCGACGAAAGAAGGTCGTAGGAAGCAAAGTCGTTTCCGATTCTCTTAAAGAACCTTCGTTTCAGAGAACGTACATATAAATTATCCGTGCCCTTTGCCATGCGGTGACTTTTCTGGAAAAATTAAAGGAACGAAGCTGTTGAGCTTCGATGCCCTTTGACTACATTTTTCATGCAATTTCGTATTTGTGATAGGTGCACGATTTCGTCTGATCATATACGATCCATTTCTACTGTGCGCAATTTTTCCTTCGACGAACCGTCCTTCGTACAATTTTTCTTGCTTGGAAGTTAATTTAATCTTGATTTAGAAGCAGACGCGATGCTTGAAGAAAAGGAAAAAAAAAAAAAAACAACAACGCACGTACAGTGGAAAAGAACTTTTGAGAATTCAATAATTTCCCGTTGTTTCCTTCGCCCGGCACACGCGTCTGACACGTCACCGCCCGTTTCCACTTGGTCGCGTCTCATTCCTCTTGAGCTCTTGTCATGTTACACGATCGTTCGATTAATCGTCGTC
Organism: Ctenoplectra terminalis; assembly: GCA_019453375.1. Classification (NCBI taxonomy): domain Eukaryota; kingdom Metazoa; phylum Arthropoda; class Insecta; order Hymenoptera; family Apidae; genus Ctenoplectra; species Ctenoplectra terminalis. The sequence goes on along the minus strand of SMSQ01005775.1, from coordinate 75,843 downwards.
TACGTACCGAAATTATTCGACAATTATCGGTTTGGTGCTCAATTTCCAGCGTGGTCTATTTCGCATTGATATTCATCTCGCGTGCCGTGTTCTCGAATAAAAGCTCGTCACACGGGCTACGCCCGTAGAATAATGTCTCGCGTAATGGACGAATGGTGCTTTTCTGAACTAGCTCTACATCACTGTAAGTTATTAGTGCAATTATGTTATGATCATACATTACGCTACTAAGGAAATTATAAATAAGAAGGACAACGAATATTTTCACACGTCGCGTCTTTATTATTTTTTAGATGTCAATTTTAAGGATGCTAACAGAATTCGTCCGTTTATTTGCGCGATATCGAAGACGTATTAAAAGAAATAGCGCACGCTCGAACGATTTAACGAGTACGAAAATTAATTACAGTGGTAACCGACAGTACAACGTAATTCGATTGTAGAAACATGCGGTTTGATTCGCGTTACAATTGTAGAGTTATAAACCCCAACGTGGCATATCAAAGAGAAGAGTACGATCCGGGAGCTGTTTGCGTCCCTCCTCTCCTCGCCATGTTCGAGCAATTAAAAGTCGAATTATCCCGTGCAGAATTTTTAGTGAACAGCAACGATCAATTGTTCGCCATGAAATTTGATTAAACCGCGAATGCGCAACAACCGGTACGTGGTCCATTGAGCCTCTTCGAGAATCGAACAAATACACTATTTACTTTGGAAATGAAACTTTCTTTTTAATCGAATCAACGATCGTCCAACAACTTGTCGGTACCGTTGAAAGTTTAATGAAACGTCGACCGTTGTTTCGAGAAACTCTGGAGCGCTGATAATGTTTTAAAATTCAACACGACCAAGATTTTTCGCAAAATTCAACACCATCAAGCTTTTCTAATTAAATAGGCGACAACGCGAACGGAGCACCAGGACGGTCAATTATCATCGCATTAGCTTCGATTCGTAGGGCTCTTCTCGTTTTACGTTTAATTTACGGTTCAATTTATCAAGCCGAGTTATCGATTCGAATAGTGCGTCGAAAGCACCGACGGCAAAAACGCTTTTATTCCATATCTTCGAACTGTATGATTGTTTTGCCACTTCAACGCGATTGCCATGGCCAACTAGTGGTAAAAAATAAAACTTGTTGCTAAACTATCGTATTTATACACATTTTCTATAAAAAATATATAGGATTCAAAGATAGACAGCGAAAACATCGGAGAATGTCATCGAGAAAGATTTTAGTATCCGTTAATATCGTATAAAAACGAAGGCTTATTCCACCGCTTCCAATTACCTTGTGTATAAATACCCATTCAGCATTTAATATATTTATAAAATAATTTATAAAATAATTCGCACTCTGTACATTTCCACAGGTACATATATATTTCCTGAAAGCTAGTTTAACGCAGCGAAATTCGAGCCGTCCCTTTCGCTTCTAAAACGGCGAGTTAAACTGAATTTAAATTCAAACCGCACCGCGAAGTTTTTGGCATCGCCAGTTCCCAATGCTGCGCCGTTTCGCGCGGTATGGTGACTGTAGATGTTTCCGAAACATAATTCCTACGAGAATAATTCCTAATCACCGGCGCGGACTTTGAGCTTGCATATTTCACCTGTCCCGAGAACGACCTCGAGAACGACCTCAACAAATCGTTATTATTTCCCATTTAGCGCTGTACACGCGACGAAATAGTTCAACGCTACCGGCAAGATGTCTATCGTATCGTGCCTTGTCTCGCCAAACATGAATCCGCGATAATTAGTTTGCCAATTTACCGACATATTATATAGCAGAGGTCCGCTGAGCATGCATAATACTGTTAGAAATTACGGTCACTAGTTTAAATTACAGAAATTCCTAGGAGTCTTGGTCGTAAATTACTTGCGGCTCGACGGAATCCGCTCGGACATTACACAGAGACAACTTCTACGCGTCTCTTTGCCTTCCAACCCGGCCACGAGTGGTCAGAAAAAAAGGAGGGAACTGGAAAATTGCGGTGGCAAGCATGGAAAATCCTTTCTAAAATTTGAGCCATATTTGCGTCGAGGAAAAAAGCAGCAAGGACGATCCGATGAATTGATTGCAGTTGCGGAACGTTTCGTCGTCACTAGGAAGCGCTATTAGCGTGATTAATTCATTCCTTTATCCGGGAGTATCGATCATAATCTTTTGCGTAGATAAGATCAAACAGTTCGCCATGTCCCGCTGATTTTGTTTCAGAACTAGACGCAAGTGACCACAGATAGCAATTGTATTTTAAGGATAATTCATTTTCCACCGGGGACAAAAGTTAGGTATACTCGGTTGATGTCTGTGTCCGCGTATTTAAAGAGGTCGTAGAACGGAACGATTTAAAAGCTCGCCGCGAAAAGTTCAAATTAAGATACGAACTTCGGAGCTTTTCCATTGTACGCCGGAACGCGACCGGATGGATTAAAGAAACGGTAGAGTACCATCCACGCGACTTGTCGCTAACGAAAGTCTGCAGAGTGCCGCCTTTAATTAGATTCGCACGGCCGTGTCTCGTTCTCGCTTTGGTGCAACCCGGTGACTTCCTCCGATAGATATTAGGCGTCTACTTTCGCGATCGATCGAGTCACTTTCGGCATTTGAAATTTATTAACAATATGCTATACTATAATTAGGATAGCATAATTCGTGCAATTCCAGTCTGTGAAGATGAAAGTTTAATTATATACCGTTAGTAGTTCAGTGATTCTGTGCTAAAAATCTATGTACTCGATATGAAGATGCGATAGTAAAGGAGAGAAAAAAAATTTGGAATAAAAATTAGGAAAGGTATAATTCGTTGGTAGCGTGTTTTCATCGTACTACGAGCAGCTTCGCGTGCAATTAAAACCTTGAGAATATTTCACGGGAAAACAGAGGAACGTGGTCAGACTGTCCCACGCAAGCTGTTACCGTTAATTAGGATTAATTGAGTAGGAACGCCATTACGTAGCTCGCGAGGTGATAATCACTTGGCAATTAACTAATAACCCTATAGGCAGGTTTGCAGCTGTTGTGCGACTTACGATTACCAATCTCGTTACGCGTTGTAGCGAGCTAACAGATGATCCATGAATAATGTTTCATTCGACCATGATATTGTACCAACGGATCATGCACTATATCGTGTCTCGATAAAAAAGAAGGAAACGTTTCCAGGGAGACTTTAAATTGCAGCGCGCTGCCCTCGAAACGACGGTTTAACGAAATCGAGAGCATTCGTTAGCCATAAATGATGAGACCACATGCTAATCCGTCGTTCCGTTCGACCAATATCGTTACATCCGGGTATCGTGAACCAGAGATTTACCAAATGAACCGTCAAGTATACGACGCAACGAGCTACGCGCAACTAGAACTAAACAAACATTCATCCGTGCGTTATCCTTCGATTTGTTTGCACATAGCATGCATCGTGATGTTGCTACAAATTGAAAAGCAGTCACACAGCAAGCTTCGAACTGTGTTTGCGCAAGATCGATCCACCGTGTTGCAACGTTCGTTCGTAGGTACGCTACGTTTTCATACAATTTTCTTTAAGGCTGTTCGGTAGAATGTACCGTAGCGAATTTTAAAGCGCGAGCTTGGAATTCGAAATACGACTGCATGCCCGAAATTAACAGTCGAGTAATCAATGAGGGCGCAATCCGTTGCCAATTTTTTCTAATTAATCGATTAACGAAACCGTTAAACTACACGATACACAGTTTTTTATTCCAAAGCTACAACCCAAAAAACCATACCATGTCGCGATACGTACACTACCGTCCATAAGTATTTGACTACCTTCGGTTCATCTAAAATATATAAAATATATTTGAAACAAGGCATCTCTGTGTAATTTTTACCACTGTATTTCTCTCTTAATTTCTCCAGTATAAAGTACGCGCTTCTATGTCAATCATATAAATTTATATTCGTTTTACTTAGGAACATTTACATTATAACTTTGATATAAACTTTTTGATCAGATTCCACCAACTGATTAAATACCTATGGACGGTAGTGTATATATACTTTACAGTTGGTGTAGACTTGACTTTCAAACGAAAATGATTAAAAGTTTCGCACTCTCGACGGAAGAGTCGAATCTTTCGAAAAGAACACCGACCATCTGCCAACCGATTACTCCTGTCAAGCGAGAATCTTATAAGAGGCGAATGTATAAACAAGCAGCTCTCGAGGCAAAGTTGCGCAACGCGCTTTTCCATAAATCTATATTTTCGACGCTTGTATCCGTGTGCCTTCGAATTGCGTTTTTCCGACCGAGGTCCAGCATCGATTTTCTTCGATCCTGTATATTTTCTGGAGTCTAGCAAGTTCAACACCCTTGATCCCCACCCTCCGTGGCGCTAACCACCCCTCGATGATCGAAGTCTCCGCGGAAGTGCCTCGGTATTGGCTACTAAGAGGCCAACGAAATTCCCCGAGAGCCAACAAGATTATGCCTTTCTTTTTTCTGATTGCATTTTAGTTTTCAACCTTCTGCTGTAGCCAAATTAAATCACCGATAAAAGTTTCGCCCTTGGACTTTCCCGTATTTCATCATCGTCCTGATGTTTTTTTGGTTACCACCTCGAAGAAAGTTTGCTCCTCTCGAAGTCGCATCGAATGTTTTGTATTACGTATCCTTCGATTCCCGATTTTTATTATCCATTGTATTACCGTTCGCAGCTTCGAGCAAATCAAAATCGAACAATGCGAAAATAACGAATCCCTGACCATGATAAATGGATGTCGCTAAATTCTCGCCGGTGTTTTATGAATCGTACAATCAAACAATTACAGCGTTGTTTCGTTCGTGAAAAATGATATGCGTCTTCTAGTAAGTAACGTTTGATAATAAACAGGCGAGCGGATGGTTCGTTTAAAAAGAACTTGAAAGATTATTTTTTCAGTCGGACGCGTGAAGAATCACCGATCGAGTATTTATGCTTTTTAAAGAATTTTTTAGATCTTGTAAGAGAGAGAGAGAGAGAGAGAGAAAGAGATGGTAGCGCGTATATTTGCTATTAGGGCGCTAATATTATCGTAAGACGCAATGATAATTCCTCTTGCCAAAACGATCGTTCGTTCTGATCAATGGGATGTATCGAGCACATGGCAACGACTGTGTTGCCGTGCAAAAGTATCGATCTGACAGTGTGTAATCGAATATGCAACGTTTTTCACTGCTGAAAATTCATACATCGCTCCACGATTCCTCGCAAAATCATTCAAATATTCATGTCTCTTCAGCTACGGTCCAACCTTTACCGTTTTCCTCGACTTGCTAATTTCGACCTCGTACGAAATTAAAGTTCAAAGACTTGGTGCTGCGTTACAATCTCGCCCTTTTGTCGTACACGTTTCTAAACTGTATTTAAACGCAACGTTGGTTCAAGGGGACGGACGACATTGCGAGTAAATACAGAAGGATTTTTTAAGCATACAAGCGAAATGTACGATTAATAATAATTATCAATATTTGTCGGTATCGACGATATCGTTAACGAGTGCTTAAACATTTTGAAATTCAAGTTTCAATATAAATAGCTAAGTATACTGATGGAAATGTTAACAGTAATGTTGAAGATATAAATTAAAAGCGTTTATCTTGCGCGTGCCGCTGAAGCCAATTTAGACGGCACAATTCGACAGGACTAGACCAATAACATCTTCGCGATACTCCCACTCAAAAGGACTGGTTTCTCCATGCTCGCAGAGGATTTACCTTTCCGTCCTAAATAAATGAATGGGTTTGTACGATAACGGGACGAAATTGCGGCTATACGCGATTCATTGGTTGAAAATTCGCAGCCTGCGTGACCCGAGGCAATGACCTGGCTTCCGGAGATAAGGATAAATTTCGCGGAACCCTTTCGTTGTAACGTTGCATCGGAAAATCCAGCTCGCATTAATCATTCCTCTCGCTGTTCGCCATCGACGTTGCGTCGAAGTCGATCGAGATTTCTAGCCGAACGAAGGAAATTGAATTCACGAAACAACATCGATCGAAGTGTTCCGAAAGTATTTTCGAACGATCCTCGCGGTTTCGTGTCGACAGGTAATTTGCGAGGGATCCTCAACGGTCTCGCTCACGGAGCCAATTTCCATCGATAGTTTTCGTAACCCTAGAGGCAAATATGAAAACAACGTGAGAACCGGAAACGGGAAACGTGAAACCGCGTGGCACGGTTTTTGGCCCGACACATTGGCTGCAGCCACCTCGCAAAATTTATGCGGGTCGAACGGCACAAATAACTGTGGCAATGTTCGAAGAGGTCCGTGTACGTGTGATTTCTAAGTTCCTCGACTATAAAATGTTCCAACGGTCAGCACCACGGTGCAGCCTCGCGCTTGTGGGCGTTTCCCTAGTGCATCGTGTGAATTTACTAGGGATCGCTCAGAGTCTACAAACCAAGGGAAAAATCAATGCAACGCGGCCACCGAACACGCAACGTGAAACATAGTTTGTACGGAAAGTACCGCGTCCTGCGCTAATCGAGAAGCGTAGCGTAAGAATATGCATGCAAACTGGTGCATAACGACAAATATTAGAAATAGAAAAAAAAAAAAACAATAAACTAGAAAGCGTCTGGTATTTACGTGTTGCTTGTACTCACCGATCTCCTGTATGTTCCTGTCATGATTTCTTGGGAAACTAAAACAGAAAAAAGAGAAGGTGGAATGTCGAGACGATCATCGTGTCAGACGATTCTCGCGACGCGTTTCTTTGTCGAAGTTCATTGTTCGTTTTCCTTCCCCCCCCCCCCGTTCGCCGCAAGAGAAATCGTATCGATGCATAGTTAGATTCGTGGCAACTTTTTTTATATTTCCTCGTTAATGGACCGCGTTCGATGAAATGCTCTTTCGATGGGAAGGCAGATGGATCAAGCAGGGGGCAAAGCTTTTAGCGAGGGATAGGATTATACGAGAAGAAGAAAATTTATCAGTTTTCTGATGCCAGCAACCAACCTTGGCAATAAAATACTTTTCCTCGCCCCCTTGCACCTGTGGGTTCGTTTAATTTCCCGACTCTACATATGATCGTACAATATTGCGTTCAATGTACAAACTGAACGAACCAACGAACGGAGAAAATCGATCTTTTTTAATTTCCCGATTCTATATATGAGATCGTACAATATCAAATTCAATGTAAATACCAACAATGCTACAACAACATAACATATTTGTTCGTTATTTTCTGCAATTAAATCGTGTTATCTCGTGCCTCATTAAGACCGGCAAACGTAAACGCAAAGAAATTGTACCACACTGTTCTCCTAGGAAGTTTCAAAGCAAAACCATCCCTTTAAAGAAAACAGATCCTCCCGCTTCTAAAAGTAAACCAGGTTTATACAAAGCCCGCCTCAGCAGGAAATAGAAGCCGGCCAAAAAGGAATTTCGGAGTCGTGCGCCATGCCGCATGAAATTCCTAGCTACTTGTGCCCAGCGAACGAGCACCCGTCTCTCCGAAAGGGACTTCCTCCTCCGCGAGCGAAAGAGAGCTACCGCTGTCACGACAAATCGATACACGGCTGTACCTTTCTTTTCGGTTCCAGGAACGAGGATCCTATCTACCCGGAGCATCGATCAGCTTCGGATTTCGATTAAATCGCGCGTACTAGAATTCGGAAGGCTCCAAAAAGGATCTCGATCGGTGTAATAATTTCGCTTTTCGAAACCGGGGCGGAACCGTCGACAATAGAACACGGTTCATTTGTGAAACGTCGAAAGGAATTTACTGAGATACATATTTTTTTTTGTAAACAAATCGGTGGATGGAGGCACAGAATGCAAGAATGTTGACGTAACACGTTTCACATTGATTCGACGGAATATTTCGCTCGCTCGCGCGCCGTGAAAAGTTTTTTACGCAAGGTACGTGTCTCGGGAAATTCGTTGAGTTTCGCCGCGAATCAACGCGAGAAGGATTCGCTGGTAAAAATGACACGAATAGAATAGGTTCGCCGATACGGATAAAATACTGAGAGACGCGGAAATCGCAATGCTGAACGGCGTAAGTTAGAGCAGCCGAAAAATGTTCTCATTTAAATGCAAAACAAATTACCTGCGANAAACCAGGTTTATACAAAGCCCGCCTCAGCAGGAAATAGAAGCCGGCCAAAAAGGAATTTCGGAGTCGTGCGCCATGCCGCATGAAATTCCTAGCTACTTGTGCCCAGCGAACGAGCACCCGTCTCTCCGAAAGGGACTTCCTCCTCCGCGAGCGAAAGAGAGCTACCGCTGTCACGACAAATCGATACACGGCTGTACCTTTCTTTTCGGTTCCAGGAACGAGGATCCTATCTACCCGGAGCATCGATCAGCTTCGGATTTCGATTAAATCGCGCGTACTAGAATTCGGAAGGCTCCAAAAAGGATCTCGATCGGTGTAATAATTTCGCTTTTCGAAACCGGGGCGGAACCGTCGACAATAGAACACGGTTCATTTGTGAAACGTCGAAAGGAATTTACTGAGATACATATTTTTTTTTGTAAACAAATCGGTGGATGGAGGCACAGAATGCAAGAATGTTGACGTAACACGTTTCACATTGATTCGACGGAATATTTCGCTCGCTCGCGCGCCGTGAAAAGTTTTTTACGCAAGGTACGTGTCTCGGGAAATTCGTTGAGTTTCGCCGCGAATCAACGCGAGAAGGATTCGCTGGTAAAAATGACACGAATAGAATAGGTTCGCCGATACGGATAAAATACTGAGAGACGCGGAAATCGCAATGCTGAACGGCGTAAGTTAGAGCAGCCGAAAAATGTTCTCATTTAAATGCAAAACAAATTACCTGCGAAAATGGACTTGTTAACGCTGTTTTGTAAATATATATATATATAAATACATATATAAAATATATATATTTAGAAATACAATATATCGACAAAACGTGGTGCCTACCGGTATGACCTATAAAATATAAAATACGAAAATATCCAATAAAAAGATAGCGGTTAAAATTGTTTTTGGCATTTTAGAGTTATCAACGTTATATTAACGTTAAAAATATGCGATCGAATGGCTCATAAATCTTGAAAACAATATCGGTGGCCTCGAAATCTTTACAAAACAACCTCAAAAAAAAAAAAGTGATCGCACAATCGTATAATTTTTTCTTTTTTTTTATCGGTCCAAACAATTTAACCTGAAACAGCTCGTTCGATTTATTATAAATTACGACCGATCGTACAATCGTGGGTTCACTTTAATTTTTACGATATGTCTGACAAATAAAGTAGTCGTAAGCGGGTTTTCTCCGTTGAACAATGCTTTGCCTCGGTGTAACATTATGTGAGAACAATTCCGAATGACTTTTCTAGTGCCGTAGGCAACAGGAAATCGTCATCATGACCGTTAACCGGATCGTCGCGTCGTTTCCGTGGATTACGATTTTATCCTTTTGTCTTCTTTTTCGCGACCATTCGCGAACGCGATGAACAAATTAATCTACTTAAATATTCAGAATTCCGCGTCGTTTACCGCGTTATTATGTTTCTCTAGAGTCGTCGAGACGGCTATAAAATAACTTTATGCGTAATCAGGAGAACGAATCGAGCTAATCGTTTCACTTTCGTTTCTCATTCCCCATCCTTGATTCGTCTTTCCATTAATATCGAAAACAAGCGCTATTATGTGGTTAAAAATTAATCCTCGACGACTCTCGTTACGATGATCGCGGAAGTCATACCGGACTATTGTTTCCTGTCTCATTGTTACAGCGACAAGTGTGAAAAATTACCCAAACAACGATGAAAGTAGCGTCGATGATCGAACGAAATATGAACCGCTCGTCGATTAAGTATTCATCACTACTCCAATCAACAATTTCTAAATAACCTTTTCGTTCAGCTTCGATTATTAAATTGCATTGGGTCGATGATCAATTAAACTGCTCTATTACGATACGCGTTTAATAAAGCTTTGGTTAAATCTTCTTTCCTAGTTGAAACTGTTCAAACGCAAAACCCGCGAAGAACGAGCTCCGAACTGGTTCGACGATCGATTATCTTTAATTGCGAGTTGCCGATCGTGAACTAGGGAAAGGCAAAGAAGATCAAATTGTAATAGAACACCGAAAGAGAAATTGATAATGGCGTTCGATTGTGTCTAACAATTGGTCAAGAGACGATGACGATTCATTGTTCGTTTTATCTGGAGACGTTCAACGTTCGTTAGAAAGGAAAGGAACGAACATTATCTTTGCACGAGAACGGTTCTCTGGGGATTGGCAACGTGCGAGCTTTTGCTTTTTATTATTCGCGATCCGATAGCCTTTTCAGGGAAAGAAACATGCCGATAACGGTGCCAGAAAGTTGGCTGAAAAAAAAAAACACGGAATCGATATCCATCGAACGTTTTAGGAATTTATTACCTTCAATTCTTTGACTGCCTGCTAACTTACCCGGTGTCAAGCTATCGAGATTTATGGTACCACCGAAATCGAATGAATTCCTAACCTAGATTTGCTTCTTGAGATTTCTTAGACGTTAACACCGATACCTATTCTGCGATTAGAAATTCAATCTATCCTTAAGCTCGATACCATTTCTCCGTGATTCAGACCTAAAGATTTATATGTCTGGCTACCACGAGACGCGGTATTTGTCGCAACTTTTTCATACTTAATTGAAAAACACCACGTATCACAAGATACAATTGTTGCGGAAAGAGTATAGTCGTCGCGTCCTTCGCTTCGCTCGAACCTTTGTTCTTCTCCGCAACGTTTGTTATCGGCAAGCTTTTCATACTTGAGAGTGTCGATAGATCGAACGATAGCGTTGACGGAGCCCCGCAGAAATATAGTTTATCACGCGTCCAGCTTTTCACCAGGATCCTGAATGCTTCCTCCTGCTCGCGAAATCGCGCGTCCATTGTTCGATCGCGATTCAAATACCGCTAGAATTTCAATCGCTTTAAACTTGAAAGAGATAGATATTGTTTTGTCCGCGATTAAAAAAAATATAGTTGCAGTGTTGCGAACGTGACTGGCCAATGGTCTACGTTATCTCTCTTTTCGTAGGATGAGATACGATAAAAACCTTTTCAGCATGCTGCGATGTCAGATGGTTTACAAGTGTTCGTTTATTCGATCTCTCGGGATTCAAATGTATCCTATCCGACGATATATTCGAAGCGGCTAGATTTTCTGAGAGCCGATTCCCTGCAGTTGACAAACAATATTTCTCTTTCTTTTCTCGTTGACACCAGAAATACGCTCTACTCCGGCAAACTGCAAGTCTAAAAACGGACACCGTGAAAGATACTCCTAAAAAGGACTTGGAAACGAAGAGAAATGAGACATAAGGCCGAATGTCGCTCCATTCATCATTTAGATAAAAAGAACTCATTGTCAAAAATGCACGTTGACCAGAAGGTTAAAAGAAAAAAAAAAAATCATAGCGTTGGATACAAAAATAATGAGTGGACGAAAACGAAAGTAAACGACAGGGGGAAAGTCTCGTAAATAACCTCGGTACTTGACCGAGCCAAGCTTCGAGCTTTGATGACCGTTTTGCAACAGGGCCTAACGACAAAAGACACTCATCGTTTAAACGTTGAGCCGAGCAGTCGATTGCCAAGCGTTTTTTCCCTGTTTGAGAATTGCATATGTGCAGTAAGGAGATTGTTGCCATTTCGCATTAACTGGATTAAAGATCTATTTCTTACAATAGATCTCCTCCTATGACGTTTCTGCAGCTCGGTCAATTCGTTGTTTCGTATCTTCTCTTTATTTGTTCGTTTACACCAATATAAAAGAAGTTTCCTTTCAACGTATGTTTCTGGGAAACGAGATCTTTTGGCCGGAAAGAAAAAAAAAAAGGATGGAAGGTAACGATAGTGGTCCAACGAAGAATACACGGAGATGTTTTATCAAGCACAACAAAATCGAAAGAATGAAGAAACGTATCCTCGTGCCGAACAACCGCGTGCAGCTGGATTTACCGCCATAAATCAACCATTACCGGGACCATCGCCTGGCTCGTTCGATAAGAACTGTAGCCAAGACAACTCGTGTCTCGGAATCGTCGATATTTATCGCCGGGAAACGAATTTTTCGCCTACGAATCGTTCAATGGACCAACGAGGACCGATGGGATGAACGGGCCGAGAATTTCCCGGAGGTGTCGTTCGATCGGGATCATCCGTCGTAGACGTTTCTAGTGCGTTTATTACTGCTCGGTCAAATGGATTTCCTCGTCTCGAATCGCCGATACCGGCTGTAAGATTGAATTTCCAAGGAGCAACGAGTACTATCGAATTGCCTGGTTCACTTAGAAAATGGAATATTCAACGTATCGTCGGAACAGAAAGAAACTTTTCGAGTCGTTTTAAAGGAGACCGCCAATTGATAGGCGTTTGAGAGCAATAGAAACAGTTTCAACGGTGAATCGATTCAGTTTTTCTCTTTATGTCCTTCATCGTAGTTAAGAATTTTTATACACTCGTACGATTTTGTTTCGTGCGCCTGTTTCTCGGTAATTTTGAGCTTTCTTTGATCGGTGTTCGGGTTATGTATAAAGGGACGCAACAAGAGTGCTCTGAATAATGGTTAATCGATAAGATCAGAAGTCACGCGTGGCTTAACAAGGAGCTCATAATTCTTCGCGATACGACGACAAGCTTATTTAGCAAAGGTCTCGTAAACCCTATCCTGAACATCCAACATGTTCGCTTCAAGTTCCTGTCCGTATTCAACACGACCGGAGAAAGGTTTATCGCGAGAAAAGGAAATTGCACAACTCGTATGTGTAATTGTGCGACGAACGCGCATGGAAATGGAGAAATTGGAAATTCTAGCATCGTAGGCTGTTACTTTTGTAATTTATACGTTCGCGGTATTTGCAAACGTGTAGTTATTCATATTGGTTAACCAATTTTTCATCGAACCAACGTTCATCGAAATCATGAACCAGTAACTGGTATAGTAATTTATTGCTACGAAAAAAATTTGTAGATGGATAATGGTCGGAGACGACGACAGAATCGAAACGCGACAATTAATAATTCCGTAGAGAATTCGGGCACACCTTTCATATTCGAATGCATTTCAAGCGATGGTTGGGTTTGCTAAGGTAGTCCTGCTTGAAATTCAAACTGATGATCCTGGTTCTGAATATTAATTTGCCAAGAACTATTTTGGATATTCGTCTAACGCGTGGCTCCTAAATCTCGGGGAAAAAAGGAACGAGGCAGAATCGAAATCCGAAAGCGATTGTAAGTTAGCATTACCGGGGCCAACGGGGAGAATCGAAATTACAGGTGCTCAAGCTTCGAGCAAGAACGGCGATATTAAAATTTCCAGCTTCAAATCCTTGAAAACCGTTCGCTTCCTTTTTCCTTTGCCGTTTCAAAGGACAGCAGAACGGATGAAATATTTTATTACCAATTCCTTCTTTCCCAGTAATGGTACTTGCAAGGAAATATTTATAAATTAATTAACATTTTTCAGAAAAGGCGTTACGAGGGACGCGTGCCAGAGTTAAAGAGACGAGCGCCTCGACCCTCTGGAATTTTTACTAACCGTGGAGAGTCTTTTACTTCGTTAAAAAAGAAACGCAAAGCGTTTGAATTCACCTCCCTTCTTATTCCCTCTATATTAGGACACATCCTCGAGAAATCTCTCGAGAAGATTCATAAAAAAAATACGAGACACTGAACACGAAATTCGCTCGACGTTGCTATCCATAAATTTCATATCCAGTTTCCTGTCGCTATCATCGAATCCGCGATGTATTAAACTTGTTTGCGCGCAACAATGCTATCTTTGTATTCTCTGTGTAGAAAATGTTTGTCTTGACAACTCTAAAGAAAGAAACACCGATCATTGCAGGTACGTCGAAACGGTCGTGGATAGGAAATTTCCACGTTTCGTCCAGAGAGAAGTAAAAATATTCAACTGCATAAATCGCGTAAACCGCGTAAACGGAACAAATCCTTCCTATGCTGCTCGTAAATCATCTCATACGATTGATCGTGTCACCCATGTTAAATTCACACTACCGGATATTAATCGAACGGAACATAAAACCGAGACGTTTTACGATCTCGTAAGCCCCGTCGAGCAACCAAGGAGGCGTTACGTCTTCGCGATCAGACGCGTCTTCCTATTTACTATTGCCGTCAGACTTTCAGCATAGGTCATCGGAAAAGAGATCTCTCGTCGACGAGCTTTTCCGTAAAGCATTCTTCTAGAGGAAAACACGGTGGAACGAGCAACGAGGTACCGTTCTCCTTAGATGTTATTCGGATCACGTTGCGTTTCCAAGTGTTCTCCTTTCGATAGCGGAACAAACCTGTCTCTAGATAAAAACGACATTGAATCGGCGCACTGACCTGTAGACGGTGTAATCCCTTTACAAAAGGTAACGTCGTAACGTTCGAAATAATATAACCCTATAAATTTGGCTAATTTTCATCCTATCTCCTATTTCGTATCTTGACTACAAATTTGAAAAATCGTTGATTTACAAAGATTCTTTTTATCTTTTATCGGGCATGTATCTGATTGTAAGTTACGAATAAGACTCGTGGAACGCACCAACGATGACTTTCCAAGCTGTATCATAAGCTAATTTTCCACGAACGGACCCGATCGTAAAGCGCGGCGCGGGTAAACTATAATTATGCGTGGTAACGGTGGTTGCGGTTCAATTTGCATATAATCTGAATTAAACCGTCTCGTGGCGTAAAAGAAGCGGTGGCACAATGACTTTGGCACGGTGCCAACAGTTTTTCGTTCGTCTCTTCATCTTTTCTTACGTATCACGGTATTCCTGAATCATACATTTTTTTTTCTTTTAATTAAAAATATCGAAATAATTAAAAACTATCCCTTAAATTTTTCTACGTTAAAAAATTTTCCGAATCCTTTAACGTTAGATTCAACGCCGCGACAACCTTTTTAACGGCAAACTAAAAGTAGCCGGTGCAGATTGCATCCGATTGCACCGTTCGTGCAATGCTACCGTCATCCTATAATTATTCCAGCCTGGTGACGCCTACTTTGTAAATTACTGCCAGAACTGTCATCCACAAACTTAACTATCGATCCACCGTTAGACGTTTAACTACGGACGAGATGTAGGATAGATTTAACATCTTATGAGACTTTGCGTAACGCGAATTAAGATATTAACCTTATCAACAAAAAGGTTTCGCTGTTTCCTCAAAGTTTTTACACGTTTCATTNCCAACAGTTTTTCGTTCGTCTCTTCATCTTTTCTTACGTATCACGGTATTCCTGAATCATACATTTTTTTTTCTTTTAATTAAAAATATCGAAATAATTAAAAACTATCCCTTAAATTTTTCTACGTTAAAAAATTTTCCGAATCCTTTAACGTTAGATTCAACGCCGCGACAACCTTTTTAACGGCAAACTAAAAGTAGCCGGTGCAGATTGCATCCGATTGCACCGTTCGTGCAATGCTACCGTCATCCTATAATTATTCCAGCCTGGTGACGCCTACTTTGTAAATTACTGCCAGAACTGTCATCCACAAACTTAACTATCGATCCACCGTTAGACGTTTAACTACGGACGAGATGTAGGATAGATTTAACATCTTATGAGACTTTGCGTAACGCGAATTAAGATATTAACCTTATCAACAAAAAGGTTTCGCTGTTTCCTCAAAGTTTTTACACGTTTGTTCTTGTTTCGAAAACAAGAATTTTTATATTACCCGTTTATTATGATCTATCAAAAAATAGAAAGGAAAGAGAACGTTGGCAATAACCGTTTCTCCTGCATTCAATTCGCCTGTCGACGAGAATAATATAAAATGAAATCGCGCGTGTTCGATCGTCACGAAAGAGGCGGAAAAATCGCGCGAGATTTGGCAAAAGTTGCAGTTGCATTCATGGGTGGTATTCGCATGGAACTTGGTCGCGAAAGTTTTACGAAACTATCTCGTAAGATACGCTGTTTCCGTCTGGCGTGAACGAAGACCTGGAAAGTTAACATCGCAGAAATCTTCCAAGCGGTTTTAATAAATCGCGCGTGAACTTATCGTCTATCCTACGACGACGACGACGACTTCTAGTTTGACCATAATATTCCACAAAGTCACAAGCGGTAGTTCCAAACTTACTTTTTGCTTTTACTTTTAACTTGTGTGAAAAGGAATACTCGAGTTTCAACATTTCTATTGTAATCTTTCTCTGCACCCTCGAGCCTCTGTTCAGAGAATTTTCACGCGTATTCTATTTTACCACGATCGCTGTTAACCCGCTTAACGAGACTCTGAAAGAGATCGTCGAAATTGTTTCTGCAATGACATCGTCATACATTCTAATGTCTCAGGCTGTTACGTTAGTAATTATTTTATGTAACAACTGCGAAGACGGTTCGTAAAATATTTCCAAGGGACGGAGGTTGCCTGTTTTTGCGCAAGTTCGTTCAAGTTCCGCTGGCGTTTCCTGCCAAACGAACGGTAACAATAAAACGAGAAGAAAGGATTCAGTGCACGGATTCACGGTTCCCGTTTCGAAGTTTACCCTCGCCAGAAGACACACGCTCAACCCTGCCAAAAAATAAACATTCGAACAGAACGAACCTGCCAGTTTCCGATTCGATTTCCCGTCGAGCCGCGACAATGACTGCCTCTCGGTTAAATAGCGTTCAACAAGATGGAAGGACGCGATTCAGGAATACACAATGGCTGCAATCAGCTGCGGACTTGTACCGGTTGCCGGTGGTTGTTTATTCGAAAATCGACTTCGATTTCCCGTGGAACGTACCGTTTGACGAATGAACACAGCCCTCTCTCAGCTATTCTCCTACGACTCTTTGTCACTTTGACGCGGGAGACAAGGAGAGGAGGATCGGTTTCGACGTAATAATCAAAACCATCAGGAAGATTATTTCGCAATATATTCCGTCCATTAATCCTCGTTTCGCGATCATCGCGATCGTCCAGAACACGGTGTCTGGAATTTTGTTAACGTGATCTTATTGTCATTTCTCTGTCCCCGAGTCATTGTCGGTAACCTGTCTATAAATGTAATTCTTACGTAACCAGAGCAAGGATTTGTTACGATTATTGAGCCTTTGTTCCTTTGAAAACACTGACGTTTCAGCCTGTACTTTACGTAATAAATTCATAATCAATTCATAATTGTGATGCACTTCCAACTATGTGACAGTGACTGATTGTAAATTTTTCATACGTTTCAGAATCATCCTTCGATTCTTCGCTGGAGCATACAAACGAGAGACTCGTTTCCGTACGCATCGATCAACGTGAAAGTTCAATCGGGGAAAAACGCTCGTTACCCGTGCCATTACAAGATGAGATCACGAGCGAGGCTTTCAGTTTCAATTAGGCTCGTATTCAGCGACGAGTTCCAATCGGGACGTCTTCCGGAAGCCGGCCAGGAAACACAGGAAGGGAGAAAAGTCATAACGCTACGCTACTGCCACTCAACTTTGTCTCTAGCGGCGCAGTAAAAGCAACAGAACCGCTTTCACCGTGTCGAGTTCAAGATAAGCCATGCATTCCCGTTCCTCAGCTTTTTTTCTTTCGGCAGTCTATTTCCCTTTTGCTCGTCTCTTTTTCCCTTCGGCACGTTTGAGTGTCGCGTGTTGTCGCTTTCGGACTTTCCTTCGCGGAAGGATAGAACGGAAAACCGAAGGGATGGAAACGAGGAGGAAAGCAGAAAGCGTCTTTCTTTCTTCTTTTATTTTTCGACACAATCGGGAAAATGCGACAGAAGCGTTAGGCTGGAGGGTGGCGTTGTAAATGCAACGAAGTACTCGAGATATGCCAGAAGCCAGACTTCGCTTGATATAAACGGCGTTGCGATACAATCCTTGCGGCAACGACCGTAGCTTTCGACCCTTTAATTTCTAAAAGTACACACTGGCCCGCAGAATTCCAGCACAAAAGCGTACTTTTACCATCAAGGCGCTGATGCAAATGTTTCCAATGCAAACACTGTGCTTTTAAAAAAGAATTTCGACGATATCTGATCGTGAGATCCAAGCTACTTGCATATTAATAAAAAGCTAAGTGCTCTTCTTTCTTCGTTCTTCGTAAAAAGCGACAGCGAGCTAAACTTCTTTCGAAGTAGATTGTCGGGACTCTTATATCGCGAATTAGATGTAAATCTCGTTTTCCCGCGTCCCTTTATTCAGTATTTTACGCTCGTAGCGTTCGCAGTGATTTATTACCGTGTTCCCAATTTTCTTTCTGTCCCTTCCGATTTCCGTTACCCTTTGAATAAAGGGATTAAAGCATTTTTGTTACAGTCTACAATTTTCTACACTTGTCGGTCAATAGGATAAAAGAAATTGAAAATTGAATCCGATCGAAGAGAACGGCAAACAATTTAAACCAACTACATGGGAAATACGATAGCAGGGAGATCGATAAGACTTGTACGCATTGTTTAAAATTTCGACATGTCCGATTTAAAATAAAATATAATTACTCGCACGATACGTATCCGATCGATTCGATGAATTTGATTCTCTCGGTCCACTGGCGAAAGCTACTTGCCATCATAATTTGATACCTCGCTAAGAGTTCGAGACGCTTTCTTTCTTATATCTCTGCTAAATGTATCTCAAGCGAAAAAGCTCGATACGTATGCATTCGTTGAAACCTCAAGTGGAACCTCTTTGAACTCCCTGCTCACAATTTCATACCGTTCTATAAAAGTGTTTTCATACGCGAATCTTCGAGGGAATCCTACGAGGATTAGCTCGATCCCTTTGTAGCCACAATAACTCCAACGAACACGAATCGTTTATGAAACTGTGCACGGTAACGGAAGCATCGCGATTTATTCAGGGAAACGTTCGTTGAAAGGTCTAAAAGGAGAATCTCCCCTGTCAAGGAAGACGACGCGGGTGGAAAGGTGTCGAGTGTTTTGAGAGTCGTGTGACCTAAATTGCTAGCCTAATTGCACCGATTCTCGAAGGCTACGCCGGAATAAAGGTATCAGGATAGAATATCGGACCGGAAATCGAATATTCAGAAACGGAATTCAAGCTGAAGCCGCGACACCAATTGACTCAACCACTTCTCTACGAAGCTGCTTTTCGAAATTATTTCTAGACAATACCTGTGCCAATGCTGAGCCCCATTCATCCGATCAACCCTCACGTCCTCGCCTCACCTAGAACAAAGAACGGTGTTTCTGTTAATTAGTACACCGTCCACGGGAGTAATTAAGGGAATGCAGTTGAGACGATAGGAAGTGCAGCGTGTCACGCGCTGCAGCGTATCCAATTTCGAAGTCGACATTATCTCTACGCTTTTTATTCTTAGTCTTCGTCTAACAGCTGAATTAAAGTAACTGATGGAATAAAGACTCTGCGATTCTGTACTGTATTATCTTTTTCTTTGGTTCCTTTCAAGGATTCGTTACTGCGAAGACAAATAAAGGATACCGTGAAGCGAGGAGTCCTAAAGCTTCCCTTCATTCGACTATTATTTCTACTATCGAGCACTCTCGTTACTTTTCGTAGAAAATTTCGATGAAATAGTTACATTTATTCATACTGAAAATTATGATATTCACATCGAAAAGGATTGAGTCGAAAATGAAAAAAAAAAAATGCAGAAGAAATGGCTCGTCGCTTTGATGAATTCACAACTATCACGTTTAATTCCATCTCATCGAGTTTTCAATGATCATACTTCATACTTTACCTGGCACTTACAATTAGCTGAAGGCTCTGAAACAGCCAACGGGAACTTATTATTAATGGAACTTTACGGACAACTTGTATTCCCGGATCACGAACTCGTGAACTCAGAGGTTCGACCAAAGTTATCTCGATATCCTAGACTGGATAATCTAAACTATCGAGAATGGCATTGAGTTTCTACCAGGTAATGCACAAATTTCGCTGATGATCCGTGGAGAACGTGAGGAACATGAACAAAATGCGGTATTGAAGTAAATAAAAATGTAATAGTCCTAATTTCTTAACAAAATAAAGAAAAAAAGAAAAGGAAGGTCCTCCTATAATTTTCCCCACAAATATTTTCAAAAATGGAAAACTAGAATAGAAATCTAATTGTGGCAAGGTTCGTACGATTTTAGTAAGGCGCTAAACGAACATGAGTGAAAATAGGAACGTCACGTTGCAACAGGAAGCTTCAACGACGAAACGGTGCTCGGTAATTTCGGGCTGAACGATTTCAGCTAGGGAGAGCCATCAGTGAACACGTTCTTGGATGGTCCGCAGCTGTTGTTGAACTCGAGAGCGCACGTGAAGCTTTCAAGTTTCATTCAACGACTTTCCTCGACACGTTTACGAGCTCCTTCGTATCGTCCATTGTGGTTCCGTAGCGTCTACGAAATTAGCAACTTCGGTTCACCTTCGATTCACCTTCGATTCGCGGTTTCAAGTTAATCGTTAGTCGGAAAAAGAAAGAGAAATTAGAATTTTCCACCGAAGCGAGCTTAACGTTCATCCGAGGCGTTGCTTCAGGCGCAATCGAGCTTTATTCTCGAGAAACACTCAAAGAACTGTTGGCGCTCCGAGCTCCTAAGACGCATTGTTGAGGGAGCGATGATCGTGAAAAAAAAAAGGTAAACACTGTTTGATCTTGGCGTCCGTAATTTAAGCTTCTTTGGATAAAGCGTTTACCAGGAAGGGTAAGACGTTTTAAATATACATTTTAATGTATATTTCGAGTCTCAAGTTTAATTGCTTCGGACTTCGTAAAATGATTCATTCGTTTTCTTACGTATCAGAGATTTTTCATTTCCTATCTGACTCGTGTGTATCGAACATCAATGAACGACGCAGTTAGTGAAGACGATGACGCTATTGTTGCTCTGCTATTCCATTAGATGACTTTTTCCACATGTTACCTTTAAGGTCTGCTTGGTTTTGCGGAGCAAATTGGCCGACTGTGTCCAAGAGAAGTTTCACGCCTCGACAAACATTTGTGCTGGCCAATAAAACGCATTGCTCTAGAGAGTGTTATTGGAAGAGCTTTGTTAGCTCGTATACAGGAAACGAAAAATCTTCGCCAATATGTTCGAGTACAATTTAAAATTGTATTTTATATAAAATCTACTCGAGACTGCATGATATTCCAAACAGTTGGAGATAATAAAAAAAAAAAAAAAAAAAGACTACTCGATATCGTTTTGGCAAACAGTTTATATTCCGCTGTGTTCATTTATTGATCTCCCAATGAAGAGTACATCAGCGTTCGAATAAAACTTTACGAATCCTCGTGGCAACGGGCTCGCTTTGATCGTCAGTTTGAAATCTATTGGAAACTGATTTCACTGTATCGGTTGATTTGAATTTATTTCTCTGTGAAATTAAGGCTTCGAAGTGGCTTCACGTATCGTGGAAATACATCGAGCTTCTAATCTTAGCTCGAACAATGTAGTACCATCGGTCGTAAAGAATTGTAAAAACCATACTTATCGCGTCGCACAATTTTATAGAAATTGTACAATTGCCACAGGGACGCAGAACAATTCCAAACAGAGCTAAGTGTTTCACGACACGTGGTTTCAACGAGTCCGCTCAATTGTCCTGTGTGTCTAGGCAACTTGTGCGAAGAAACATCTTCGTGAACGTGTATCTCTGTTTGCGAAGTATCCAGAGGGAGACGCGATAAAGCCAAGTGGAACGTCCTAATCCCCTGACTCTCTGGTGCAAAAGGTGACAATCGTAAAAAAGGAAAAGCGCTCAATATCTTGCTGTCAGCGGCACCACAGAGTGTATCTCGTGAACGGCCAACGTTCTGCTTTCTCGTGGAAAATTAAAAGGTTGGAAACCGATCTATCGAGTCCGGTAATATTTTTCTCCCGGCGCTAAAAATACGATCGCGATGGGGTAAAACTATTGTGAACTCTGCAATTTACACTGCCATTTCAAACGTTTTCGGATTCGCATCGCGTTCGCGTAGAAAGATCGTACCATATGGCGTCGCGAAATAATTCGGGTGAACGGATGCTACGTATGTAAATTTCGTCTTTCGATGCTCACGATTCGTTACCGCGCTCGATTCGATCGCTGTCCATAATTGTACAGTTGTACGTAGACGTTCAATTAACTCGTGGAAGCGTGGTGGACCCTGTGCACGTCCCACTGTCAACATTTATTCGTATATCTATTACCACCGGAAATACAGAACGAAAGGGAGATCCGAAGGAGAAAGTCAGCCGTATGATTCGACGTTAAATATTATCCGACGTGTTTCGATGAAAGTATAACAACCGAATGTCACATATATTATTAGCGCGCACGATTAAACCGAGTTTTCCACTTTTCGGTCGGAAATATGAAATTTCCTCAATGAATACGAAGTGTAAATTTAAAAACCTCCAATCACGCGATTCTGTTAACAAAATTTTATCGATACTCTTTATTCGATCCTTTGCCAATCAAAGAGAATAATTTTGGACACGAAGAACACTTTGAATTTCTCGATAAAATTTATGCTGCTTCTTTTATTGCCTCTGTAAAGTTGGTACGAAGCAAAACAATGACGAGAAAACATTTTTATTTAATCCGATGAAACCGAGACTCGCTTGTCCTGGTATCAACTGATGCGTCGCGCCACAGGATCTTTCATCTCGACTCCCAGAAATTAGGTTCTCCCTGGCCGATATTAAATGAATGATTACAACGTCGTAAACAAGCAAGACGCGACAGGAGGTCCCATATAGGAATTATTACCAATATGTTTGGTGCCACGGCAGCGGGAACCGATATCATACATACTCCGATATTAAATTATATTTGCATGGGACCACGAAGAGTTCAACGATAATTATTAAAATCTCATTAAAATCTACGCTTCGCTGCTCGATAAGGGAGATCCATTCGTGAGAGAGTTGGAAAACTTTGCCAATGAAATGCTCTACCCTGTTCGTTCCAACTATATCTAATTAGCCGTCCAATAAGAGGGAAAAATGAAACTCGCAAAGTACAATAATGGCCACAGGAATCGCACCGCCTTGTACAAGCTGTGAATGCTTTTCTAAAACTTACAATTATTCATAATTGTGAAACAATTGATGTAAACAATTGAAAAATACGCAGTGATAAAATTTATTCGTTTCCGAACATTTCTCGAATAGTTTTTGACACGCCTCGTCGACGCGACACGATGGCAAAATTTTCTATTCACGTTGCCGACGCGACGAGAAAACGTTGCGTAAATATGTATGCGTCTCAAGATCGGACAAACAAGATTTAGTATTTCAAGAACATGCCGCTTCTTCGATCCATCTTTCGTTTATTCGATGTCCATGGCATCCTCTTGTACCGTCCAAACACCCGTGAGCATATGCATGCGCATGTACGCGTACCTATTCAAGTGCTCAAGTACACGAAAACGGAAAACAGAGGACGGAACGGATTTTCAATTCCTACCTGCCAGCAAAGAAGCTCTCGAACGGAGAATATGGAAAAACTTTGACATTCGTAAAATTAAGTTTCGAGTATTGTTTTTCTTGGCGGAAACGGGTTTACTTGGGTCTACGAACTTGTGCTGGTGTTCGCCCGACCAAACATTTCTTCAACTATAAGGTGGAGAAAGATTTTCTGAAAATCTTCGCGTCTCCTCTCTGTCACAGTCGTGGTACGTGCCTAACAAACGGTTGACGCCGTATAACCGGAAGCGGACGCGTGCTTTTTGCACCGCAAACGAGGGAAATCGATGGCATAAACCGCGATTCAGCTTCGCGTGGTTTATCAAATAGGATAACGAAGTCTAAATTTAAAGTAGAACCGATGCAAAAATATTTAGGCAAACGAATTTTTGCTGTTGCCAATATTTACAGAGTTGTAACGAAACGAATCGATTTTGGAGGACCCGGATAGGGATACACGAATTTATCATTTCGATGAGGTAGAAGGTTCGAAAGATATGGTCATCCTAAAAACCTTGACCCCAAAAAAACCGACAAACCGTACATTTTTCATTCACAGGTGACAGTTTCATTTTTTTTCGACGATCGGTGAACCGAGTTTTCGGAACGAACGCTTTTTCGAGGGTCCATCGTTCGCGTTGAAATCATCGACTGTCGAGAGGTGGATTCGATCCGATCTGTCCGCGGTCGAAACGCGTGATCGATTGAAAGAGTAATTGCGGTTGTTTGGTTGGACAGATTCCAGAGCAACAAGTTTCGTTGCGTGCCACGGAATTGCTCTCGACATTAAGGTTCAAAATGAAAAATTCACGAATCGCGTAGCAATTAACAAGGTGTGCTCGGGGGAACGTTGAGTTTCATTCACAGCCTACATTGATTTCGCGTGAATTTTAAACGCCCCTCTTTTGTTGGCTTAAATATTTCAAGCTGTTCAAATATTCTGCCTGAATTCTTCCGGAATTCTGCCGGAATTATTATGCGCATTGTACAACGGTCGTGTCAGTGACCGAGTAATAATTAATTTTACGGACAAACGTTTCATTGTTACGAATCCATAATTTAAGAGTGAAACTTCAGACAAAACCGGGAAAATCAGTAATTCCAAAAAAATTAAGATCTGGGGTCTGTTAATGCGAATCGTGAACCGTTTTAATCTTTACCACAAATCCTAATTCTCGTTTACAAAATCGATATCGCGGTTAATGCGCCTGGACAGCCATTTATCCGATTATTAGATAAATGCGATACGCGTCCCATACGCTCTCNGTGACAGTTTCATTTTTTTTCGACGATCGGTGAACCGAGTTTTCGGAACGAACGCTTTTTCGAGGGTCCATCGTTCGCGTTGAAATCATCGACTGTCGAGAGGTGGATTCGATCCGATCTGTCCGCGGTCGAAACGCGTGATCGATTGAAAGAGTAATTGCGGTTGTTTGGTTGGACAGATTCCAGAGCAACAAGTTTCATTGCGTGCCACGGAATTGCTCTCGACATTAAGGTTCAAAATGAAAAATTCACGAATCGCGTAGCAATTAACAAGGTGTGCTCGGGGGAACGTTGAGTTTCATTCACAGCCTACATTGATTTCGCGTGAATTTTAAACGCCCCTCTTTTGTTGGCTTAAATATTTCAAGCTGTTCAAATATTCTGCCTGAATTCTTCCGGAATTCTGCCGGAATTATTATGCGCATTGTACAACGGTCGTGTCAGTGACCGAGTAATAATTAATTTTACGGACAAACGTTTCATTGTTACGAATCCATAATTTAAGAGTGAAACTTCAGACAAAACCAGGAAAATCAGTAATTCCAAAAAAATTAACATCTGGGGTCTGTTAATGCGAATCGTGAACCGTTTTAATCTTTACCACAAATCCTAATTCTCGTTTACAAAATCGATATCGCAGTTAATGCGCCTGGACAGCCATTTATCCGATTATTAGATAAATGCGATACGCGTCCCATACGCTCTCCTCTTAGCTGTGATACAAACGCGTGACTATCTAATTGCAGTGAACGTTTGGCTATTTGCCTCTCTAGCATCGTCAATAGTAAGATCCATCTCTATGAAGGAAAAAATAAAATCGTACGCGTTTCGAATATTTAACTATAATTAGTTACACGTTACATTTCGAATCTTCGACCTACTCCGTCTGTTAGTACGCTTCACAATGGTAGTTACAATTTAGATATAATTTTCATTGCTCGATACAACGCAATTAATCCTCTATCTCTATTTCCCATGGAATTCGCTGTCTGACAGAGTCAAAGGTAATCACGGTCACTTGAATATTCAAACGTTAATCTTGCCGAGCTTTTAATTCACGAATCTTTTGCCATAACCTCGTAACCCCGCCCAACCGTTTTTTACCCATCTTCTGGCAATTCGGAAAGTCTCACGAGTCGACTCGCTTAAGGCTGAGGATCGTAACGTCGATGAAAATTTTCTCTCCGCAATTTCGTTGGTACGCGGCCACGCGTGACCAGAATTAAAGAACTAGCACAGTACGTTTACGAATACATGCCGTGCGACTCTTCGGGGAGCGACACAATAATAGTTTTTCCACTTTTCGACGCTCGAACAATGCGTCGTTTCCGATCGATTCACGACGATTCGAGAAGCGTTCGAAAGTTCTGAGCGATTGCGAAATTACGATTCGTTCAACTTTAACCCTGGACCGTAAGACCATCCCTTTGCTCTACCAATAAGCTCTTTAATCGTCGACTTTGCGTTTCCTTCGAGGAAACACGGTCTTATGAGGACAGAGTTTCATGAAAATTGAGAAAGTTTCGAGAACACCTGGAAAACTTTCCGCGATCGTCGTTCCTATTCGAAACGTGTTACGACAATATTAGAGGATTTCCGCGCGTCTGACAAAGGATCGACAGGCAACGGAGCTAGTTAAGAACACCGATGAGAAAGGGCGACGAGAGGATTGTGAACGGTTGAAGGGAATCAATGAGAATGGCGTCGCTCTGGGGCGTCGACGTTTAGGTACGCGCCGCGACGCCGACTCCTTGCGAGATTCTTGCGTCTCCTCAAACATTCGACAGAGAGAAGGTAAACAGAAAGGGAATTTGCTCGATTACCGCGATTATTTTATCACCGTTCCGTTCGATGGATCGTTGTTTGAATATAATATCGAGTAATTATAATTCGGTTTCGAATACTCGCACAGGCTTGAACAGGATTGAAAGGTATTTGTAAGCGGATATTATCGCATCGAATCGATGGAATTTTACTGCGTCCTAAAGTTCTATGGTCTATGGACTTGTAAACTTTACGATGGAATAGCAAACAAAGACCCAGAAGGGATTCGAGAAGCTGTTTAGGTTGTGGAAACTCTAACTTTCCTCGAACCAAGTTTGGATCAAACACGTGGGTATATAGAGAGAAGTGGGTAAGGTTTCGTTGAAACGTACGACAATTTTGCGTTTCTAACTCTCGTTGCATTAGTCGAGCTACCTTTGACTTGTCGCTAAAGGAATACCGTTTTCGTGTAGGGGATTTAAATTGTCGTGCCGATACCGAAACAGGTCACGGTTCTTTGAACTTGCAAATCAGCGACACCGCTGTTAAATATGGATTAAGGGTAGGGTATACGCTCGACAACGTTAGAATCAAATCGGTGAGGTCGCGGTTGTTCGCAGGGCTCTCCACGCGCAAACGTAATTGCATCTTCTGCTCGAAGCCGCTTTAATAGATTTCACGGGAAATTTTTCGCCATCCTTGACAAACTCGTACGCGCGACGTTACGTCGAGGATTTTGTGCTTAATTACGCGAGCGATTTTATCGAAAATCGTTCAATCTTCCATTGTTTATGACTGTCAACGAAAAAAGAATGGGTGGATGGCTTTTGTCGACATAGGATCATCGACGATTCCGCTCTGCACAGAAATTTATGTAACAGCGCAACGTGTTCGCGTTCGAGCAAGTTTAAAGTCCTCGATAATATCGCAGAACGAACGGCAATGAATGAAATAAAATTTTCACGGGATACGCACGATGCTACGTGTAGTTCGCTCGATGATTCCGCGAAATCGTGGTCGTAAAATAATTTCATACGTTACGGCTTGTTATCGAAATGCTTCGAACACCGTGCAAAAGGTAATACTTCGTTGAAGCGAGGGAAATTCGTTTCACCGGTGGAATTACAGTTCCCGATACCACGAATCCACGATATTTTCCGGACATTCGATCCGGAAAGTTTATATTTCTACCGGAACAAGCCACGCTAGCTGCTAATCTGCATACGCATCGACTGGTGCATACAAATTGCACGCATGCAAATAGCAACGCGATAGGCACACGTGCGAGCACCGTGACATTGAGTGGAGAAGTGCATCGAAGTTAGCTCGTGTCGATATATATAGGTATATAGTAGACACTACACACGTGAGTACGTGTACGTATCCGTGTACTACACGTGTGTATACACGCGTGCTCATAGAATCCCCGAGCATCTATTACGGGCGTATTCAGCCGCTGAAATTGTTTCGTCCTAATCGTCATCTCTGGATCGTGGATCGTGTAACTCCTAATTTCGTTTGTCTGTAAACAACCGGTGTATGCACACCGAATCGCTGAAGAAGCAATCCTCTTTCTATAACCTGTACATGGCATTTAATTTCCGGGAACAATGACGAGCATCGTTTGAGATTACGGAACGGCTGGTAGCCAGTCGGATTCAAAAGATCGATCAAGCGTGTTCGATCTTGCTGCAATTTTTTTAAATTTCGTTTCGAGGAAAGAGCAGGATGACGAAAAAGAAAAATTGAGAAAAACGAGGACTTCAAAGAAGGTAATATCGTCGCGTGTATGTACTGTATCAAACGATATACGAGGAGTTTCTATGAAATTTTACGAACACGAGGGAAATGAAAGGAAAATGGGCTCGATACGTGCTGTTCAATTCCAATTGGTCATTTTGTTCGCAAAATTCTATACAGGCAACACGTGTCGCGATAATTTTAGAGAAGTTTGTAAGGTACATGCTATGTACTTCTTTATCTAGTGGGACGAGATCTTTCGACGTATCGGAGTGGAGTATACAGCCGCGCGTTAAATTATATCCCGCAGGTTTTAACCTACCCCTAATAAACGATACTGTCTTCTCCAGCTGGAATTTTCTGTTCGGTGAAATGTAGTTATTTTTGGCGGGCAATCAATTATATCGCGTTTCTCCGTCTCATGATCCAATCTAAATTATACAATGATCGGTTAGTTCTACTTAATATCGTCTGACTATTTCTCAACGTTTCTACGATATTTGTCGTAAACGCAAAACGTTCGCGATTGAGTTTGTTCAAAGAAATATCTTAAATCGAAGAATAAAAGAACCTTTTCAGAATTCATTGTTACGATTAATCGCACCAGAAACCTTTGATTATGGTATATCGGTATATCGGAAACGCCAAAAGTTTCTAAAGTTATTCGTCGCGCTGCTTAAGCGCTTAAAATTGTAATATATACCGCTTCGTGCGATAAATAATTCGGATATTCTTCGCAGCTAAATATGTTCCTGCATTATATTATCACGGTAGCATTATTTATAACTATCAAAATATTCCGTGAAAAGCCGAGTCTATTCGACGGCGGCACAAAACTGTAGCCTCGGATGACCCAAATAATTGAGTGCTCCGATAACCCCGATTCAGCCGATGAAGAAGCATGAAAATAGGATAATAAGAATTCGACCGAGGGATAAGGAAAGAAGATGGAAGACGATAAAGGACGGTACAGTTCAAGTTCCTTTTTCTTTCTCACTTTTTCTGTTTCAACACGGCGTGGTACTTTAACGAGAACTTTTCTGCATGCCGATAAAAAGGAAGTCTCGACCCGTGCCTGCACGTTTTAGGTGCAAAAAAATCATGTGGAAAAATTGAACCGAATAATCGGGTTACAAAGACCACGAACGTGGAGATACCTCGTTTGAACAGAAATGATTGCTATAATTTTATCCAAGAATCCTTTTCTAGTAGAGACCAATTTCAAAGAGAAAGAGGAAAACATAATGGATCGTTCGTTTCTCGTGTAACCAACGTTGCGTGGGATTCAACTTTGAAAAAGTAATGTTCAAAGGAAACGAGTTTCGCAAACTATGTTCTCCGTCAGAGATAGAGAGGAACGCAGCATGGCCAGACATCCTAAGGTGTCGGTAAAATCGTGTAAACATGTCGTGGCCGATCAGACGCGTATCTTGACATTAAAGTTTGTATATAAATCGCCGGGTCTGGGCTCGAATAAAATGTCAAAAGTCCACACTTACGTCGAAATACCCCAAACAAACTAAAAAGAGGAGCGTCAAGACGGAGAGATATGTTGGAAACATTGGGTTCCGATAAATTGCGTCTTCGTTATCGATGCGATGCCCGTGAAATTATTGATGCGAGCAGCGAGGAAAACTTTTCGCGATTTCTCTCTCGACCACCCTTCTCGAAACTTCTGTCCATTGAAACTTTAAAATTTACTCGAACGAGAATAGATGGGCGAAAAAGGAAAATATTTGACTATATATTTTTAGAAAATTCGACTCTTTCGAGAGAAAAGTAGGTCCGTGCGTCGAAACGATGATAGCGCGAGGCAATTTGCTATATTTTACGCGGTACAAATATAAACGACCACTTTCCTACAAGATGGATCTAATGTACATCTCATTCCGATTCAAGGAGTTGTCACTTTTCATGCGTCGTCCTTGCGACAACTTCCATTATGAAAATTCCGTCGCTACTCTGAACGTTTCCCTTGGCTCTTGCGGAAACTTTCAACCACAGTTTCTTCTTCTAGCACGCTTTGAACTCGAGTTGCTTAAAAATTCACGACGCTTTTAGAATGCATCCAAAGAAAAGAGAGAAAACTTTCAAAACTGACACGATTAATTCTTGAATTGGCTGAGAAGCTAGAGTTTCGTTCGATCTGTTCGTAGCAGGCCAAGCGAAACAATGATGGTCGTTACCACGATGAATTTATTTATTGCGTGCCATCTTGAAGATAGTTTATCAGACAATGAATGAGAAATCTTTCGAATTAAACTCGAGATCGTGCAGGCAGATTGAGAAGTGCACGCGAAAACTGACCGTAATCAGGTCTTGATATTCAGAACTATGTGTTGCGGTGAAAACCCTGAATTTTTTAACAGAGTGAAAAGAATCTATCCTTAAAAATATTATCCTGTGATATTCTATTCGTTGAATAATATTTAACGATGAAGTTACGCGATACGAAACAAAAACAGTACCTTAAAATTTTGCTCATGTTTATTATCAGTGTAAAAAAAAAAAGAAAAAAGAAACGAATATAAAATCAACAGATGTATGAAAACTAAAAACACAATTAATATTCGTTCCGTAATACTGTGTAAACAAGGATTTTTTTCAATCGATAATTTTGATCCTAGCATTCGGCACGTGCCGTGTTGTAGCTCGTGTAGAGGACAAATGTTCGTGGATAAAAGTGACACGGGACACGTCCCTGCTGTGATTTTGAAATATTAGTCCGAAGTCACTTTATTTCATTAGCCAGAGTTCGTAACAAATAGCAAGTCCCTTGTTGACAAATGGGGTAAAGAATCGGTGGCGCCAAGAAAAAGATCTTTCGAAGGGAAATTCAACCCTTCTCCAAAGTGAAAGGGTCCGGAGAGTTTGTTCTCGGTTATAGCTAAATATTCATGATAAATTTTATTCGAAGCCGAAGTACCGAAGGAAAAACATGCAACGATGTTGCTACTTTGTAAGATCGAGAGCCACTTCACGAGAAATATCTATAACGTTACCCTGGTTCAATGCCAGCATTTCTCGGCTGTGTAAAGAATTATCGGTAGCCTATGCAAAAATTAATGGTCGTTAAAGTCGATTATTCATGAAATCATCAAGCGATCCGTGCTCTTTTAACGTATTCAATGAAGATTCTAGTATCTCTCTCTCAAGCTCATTCTTTCCACTCGTCGTTCCCTGTGGTAACGCTTACCAACGGCCACTTTCAAGCTACAACTTTGCAAGTGTAGAAGCTCCTTACATCTCACAATCCACTTCAAAAACTTTCTTCCGAGTGACGTCTTCTTTTTCTTTTTTTTTTTTTTCTTGCAATATATCGACTAACGAACTTGCTCGCTTACATAACTACAAGATCGAACTTTTATCGTACAAGGTACTACCTAACGTTTGAAAAGAGACACAGAGAACATGCGACGATACAAATTTCATTGCGCCCATTCAGTGAACAACAACTATGACAAACATCTCGATAAATCCGTACACAATGGGGAAAATTGTAGTTTTTACTCGAAGCATCACCAGGGACAATTAATAAATCATACGCGAAAAAAAAGCACGAAAATATTTCGCGTCAAATATATTCTAAAGCGAACAAACAATTCATCGTCGAAAAATGATGTCGTATATCTGTCGATTTAGATTAGAGAGTACGAGGTGGCCAGATATTCGATTTACGATTTATCGAACGGCCAACGATTTACGAGACGACCGCGTAAGCTGCTTAATCTACATTAATAGAAGCATCGATACTCTGAGCTGTTTTAAATCTGGTTGAGCGCGTAAACGTCGGCTTCGAATTAAATTACAAGCACAAGGTGAAACGATCCGCTCCGTGCGTCGTAACGCGAATAATATTTTTAATAGGACAAGGATCCTCGATACGAACGCATCGAACATCGCTCCATCGAATCGAGCTTTCAAAAAAAAAAAAAACTTTATTCGAAACCGCAATTTTTATTTATTTAATTTTTTTTTTTTTTCATTCACGCAACATAATTTGATTTTCTTTCGATCGTGTTTCAACGTATTTCGGTATAAATAACGAATAGAAAAAAATGACGAATCAAAAATGAAAACTATTGGTCCAGAAATAAAAACTTTTTTTTGGTTGCACAAATTGCACCCTTTCGATAATCGTGGTTAACGGACCTACGCTTCGCAAAGTTCGTCGCGGTTCGAATAATCTGAATAACTTTGGGAAGCCTCGGCAGTCAACCGTTGGAAATTAATTAAAATTATTCGACGACTTTAGGTCGTCACCTGAGATACTGTAACAACTCAATCACAGCGACACGCTCGGATAGAGTTATAGTATTTTTCATGCGTAAAACTTTCAACCCTGATGCGAATGAAACCGAAACTGAATAAAAAATACCGAGGTTTAAGACGAAAGTTTGGAAATATTCGGAAGACTCGAGTAACAGCAAACGTTCATTTGCAAGAAAAAAGTTTCGCGAACCCTCCAAAACGGAACAGACGTTCAGAAAACATTTGTTTAAAAATTACTTTGATGATTCACGTTCGATCGGCCGGGAAGCTTGAATAATAATCAGATCAAAGTTTTCCAGGGGGAAACGGAACGAAATTATGAAATACGTTGCGAAAGACCGCGCGCTTTTTATCGTAACGCTACCTGTGTTGCAACAACAACGAACCTAAAACTCTTGCTTCTCTTGAAAAACTTTCGTTTCCTTTGTTAACCCTGGCTACGAATTCCACGAAGAGGACTTTTGAAATTCAAAGCAATTAGTTGCCTGTTACGAGAGAAGGATTGACACAATTTTTAAACCGCATGGCACTATCGAACGGTACGGGAATAACAAGAGACGCTGGGATCAACAGAAACGTTCACATCGTCGTTTCTCTCTACCCTTCGCGTTCCGGGGGGACGATTACAATTCTGTTTGACTTTGCGCGACGCGACGATTTTCCTTATACCGCGGGATCCGATATATCGCACACCTTCACCAGTGTTTCCAATATCATCCTTGAGCTTTGTCGTCTTTTATATTTCCGATCTTCGGTGGAACGACCGCTTCGAAGCGAAAGAAACGCGTAAACAAAATTCGCGAGCACAATTGTACGACTCAAAATACAGAGTGAAAACGAAACTTCCGTTTGGTTCGTACGAGATCGGTAATGCAATGGTATAAATAAAGCGACCTTGACTTTCTGGCATTTCCGGGTAGAGATGGATCTTGATTGGTTTCTGAGCGCCTCCAGAGGAAACCGCTTTCCACGGGATGCGTTGTAACCGACTCCACCACGGCAACACTTCGACCTCACACTGGAGAGTTCACGTGATCGATGCGAGAGAATCACTGTTCGACGCTGAGAGATCCATGGTCACGCGACGACTGAATGAACGCGGTCCTCGCCAGGGGCACCGGTAACCGGATTCTTTGAATGAAAATCGATTGGAAAACACGGTCACGTGGGCGGAGTGTATCACACAGGAACACCCGAATATCGGAGATTAAGATTGGGTTCGAAAGACACAGAGATGTTCGGAGGATAGGTAAATGAGAACGATAGATACCGACACGAGATACGGTCGAAATACCCGAAAGCCTTAACGGATGAATCGTTCGCGGCGCGGTCTGGGCGGTGACTGAGCGGACCGAGGCGTCTCGACGCACGGCATCTCTCCCACCCTTCTCTCCACATCCTGCAAGCCTGACGAATACCACTTTTCGGTCGCTCCTTTGTCCGCTTCTGACTTTGCCGCGTGACATCCAATGCTGTTGATATTTACTCTTTCGACGGCGCGTTGGACATACTCGACGCGACACGTTCCGAGTCGCGATGCGTGACCTGCGGTAGTTTCAAGGGGAATAGTTCTTTGGTTAATGTCCGTTCTAAACCAACGAATTAGTGGATGAACGGAGACGATGAATGCGGGAACGGAACGGTAATAGTGATTAGGGGTGGTGTTAACCCTTCGGGACTGGCGCCTCGTTTCACCGGCGTACACTGTAGTCTCGCGTTCTATCGCGTTATTATGTGCTTCGCTGCTCGTATTCGCATTTTTACAAGGATGTATATCACTGGTATTTTTCGACGGTTAATAATCTTTGAAAAATACGAGTAAATTATAATTTAACAAGAAATACCTATGTGTAAATATTTGGAAATTTTATGCGATAGAAGATTAGAATATTGTGCCACGAGAGTATCGAGCATTTGATGAACTTGAATTTTTACGAATCGTAAATGTGTTGCAGGTGTTGAACCAGGCGATAGACCAATCTACCAATATCAATTCTGCAATCTTTTCTCCCTTTTACCCGAAAGAAGGCGACAAACATCGAATTTTCTGATTGAGCTCGTTCTCGATCGTTGATTCGTTATTTCCGTTTGCGTCGCCCTAAGCCCGCCGGGCGTATTGATGGAAATAAAATTGCGTAAAATTCACGAGGGTTCGTTTGAAATAATATTCTAGCCGACGAAAATAGGAAACATTGCGAGAAATCGATTCCACGCGAATGCTGACTTCCTAGTGAATACCAGGCACTCCTCGAAAGACGAAATACCTTCCAATTACTCTTTGCTCGATCGAGCCATAATCCAGCGAACAAACGTTTCCAGATACAATTACGACTAAAGAAGCAAGCAATTCATTTCATCCAGGCGCCGCCTACTCGTTTTCATCGAGAGAATTACGAATTGCCACTTTTTAGGCGCTGGAAATGTTTTCTGTTTGGCTTATTCCGTTTAACACCGTGCGGATCTCTTCGTTGAAAATTCAAAGATTACACGAAGCAGAAAATAAACTACTTTGAATACTGTTGTATAAAATAAGCTACGTATATAATGTTTAAAATTATTCAGAATACTATATTTCCTAACATCCAAAAGTAAAAGAAAACGTTTCTAGTTAAGCTGATTCGTTCGGAACACGCTTTCTTCAAAGTTTATTCTCGAAACATCTAATTTCATGTTCTTCAGAAAGTAATTGAAATTTTCGAACGCTTTTTGCTCAACATAAATTTTTTTCAAACGATGATTCTTTTTTCACGAAGAATTGTTTCCTTGGAGCAATCATTAACTTAATCAGTCCAGCACCGATGGCGGACTCTAAGTTATGCGCGTGCATATTAAACGAGCCTTTTTTTCAAACCGATTCTCGATCCTATGCGCGGTGAGTAATTGTTGTTACAAAAATGGAAATTTCCCTGCACAATTCTTTTCCAGGAGAAATTCCCGAACGTTGAGTGCGTCGAAATGCGATCGGTAAGTTTCCTCGTTGAAACTTAACTCCGATGCTCGACAAAGGATCGATTAAGGACACGCTGTTACACGTCGAGATGCTCTTAAACGTCCCCCATCAATTTTACCTGCTGCTGTATCTAACGACTCGATTTTCTTCGATCGTTTTATTGGAATACGGTTTCCAACATTTAGTGTCGCGTTTAAAACAACGTTTTTAAACGTTTCGTTTCAAAAATTAACCATATCGTTGAAGCGAACCGTTTTCGTATCAGAATTTATTCGTCGCCCTTTATATCGATGCTTAGAAGTTTATCAACTTACCTACTTTTCTTCTTGTCCGTTGTTCAATGTTGATTAAAGGAATTTCGGGGCTCGTCAAAAGTTGATTGTGCGAAATGCCGAATGTCAGTAGCTGCATCGAACTCTTTTCCTCCATTTTGATTAATGAATTTGGCGCTTACAAAATGCTTGGAAACACGTCACTCGTTTGTAATAAAGATTTACCGAATTATGATCAACGTTCACATTACTTTAACCTGGAACTGATACACTGAACTTCGAGCAGTCTTAATTGTAACGTTTCGCAGTGTTTCGCACCTTTCTTCTTAATTGTTTTTTCTAAACGATTTTTAAGACGCGCGAACGGTAAGAAGTTTAAATCGAAACTAATTTTGATTCTAACTACACTTGCACTATATCGACTGTAGCACCATCTATTCATCCTTATTGTAATTTGAAATAAGTTGTTGAATTCAGAGCAAATTTTGATAGTATTATGCGTAATTATTTTATGTAATATTTAAAAAGTTACGTTTCTTTGATCGCTTTATTCGCGAAATAAATAACAATACAGAATGGCAACAAGTTTTTATGCTAGTAATGGTAAGAGAATTTCAGTACATTTTAAGGTTAAGACATAGTTTTGTAAAATTCAAAACGTTGCATTCTTTGGTCCAAGTTTCAGTCAAAAAGCAATGTCCTTATATGGAAAAATGTTATCGCAAAAATCCGATTCATTTCAACGAGATGTCGCATCCGCATTGTAAGTATCATATGTTAATCCATGACGTGATATACAATTACGCGATACGCGATAAATAAACCTTATGTACGATCTATTTCAGTGGAAAAAATCGTAATAAATCAATTAGAAGGCGAAATACGAATACCCACAACACTTGATTTTGAATGTTCCGATCGGTCTCTATTGGTAGATCAATTGAAGATCTTACAAATGATATTAAGGAAAGAAAGAAATAAAGATGCGGATAGTTTTTCAGCCAATGAATTAAGTTCGAAAGTAAGCAGTACAAGTTCAACGGTCACGAGTGAAAGCAATACCCTTTGTCAAAATATAAAGGACAAGGTAGATAGACATAAACAAACAATGATTCAAAAAAGAAAGAATAAGTTGAAGACAATGGACGAGGAAGCAGAAGCAGTTTTTATGTCCAGTAGTGAAAAAAGTAATTCGGATAAGAATAAAGTTTCTAAAATGAAGGAGGAGTTGGATAATCTTAAAATAGCAGAGGAAAATATAGAAAAAGGTTCTCAAGACAGGAAGAG
Organism: Ctenoplectra terminalis; assembly: GCA_019453375.1. Taxonomy (NCBI): domain Eukaryota; kingdom Metazoa; phylum Arthropoda; class Insecta; order Hymenoptera; family Apidae; genus Ctenoplectra; species Ctenoplectra terminalis. The sequence continues at coordinate 38,920 of SMSQ01005775.1, read as the reverse complement.
GAACAACACTGGTTTTAGTGATAATGAAGGTGAAAGAAAGAAATCAAGGTCGAGTCACAGTAAACGTAACGAGGAGGTTCAAGAATGTACTCAGAGTACAAATCAAAGTTCAGAAAATGTTCAAAGTTCTAGTTCCTTAAAAGGAGCATCCTTAATTGAAACTTTTCAATCGTGTAATTCTACAAAGTCTAGGAACGAAGTCAGAGATAAGGCAATTAAGATGATGAAACAACAGGGATTTGAAGTATCCGTGGTTGAACCAGGAAACTTTGCCTTGAAATATGCTCTTTCAGCACCGTATCACTTATTCTTTTCAAGAATTCAAAAATCAAAGCCCACGTATGATCAACAATTTTCTATAACATTTCCTGAAATATTAGATATTAGTTTAGGAGAAATTGTCTGTAGCTTGCACATCAATTTTATGGTTGATGTTGGATGGTTATGCTTACAATATTTATTAGCTGGACAGCGCACAGATATGTTTATTTTATTTGGAGAAAGGGTAGACGAGGAAAAATTGAGCTTAAATATTACCATGTTACCTGTACAGATGCCAACAAAATTTGGTTGTCATCATACGAAAATCATGATCCTAAAGTATAAAGATGACGGTATACGGGTCATAGTATCTACCGCGAACTTGTACTCGGACGATTGGACGAATAGAACACAAGGGTCTGTCAAATAATTTTAAAGGTCATTTTGTGCTTATTTTAAAATGAAGATCGTAATGGATAAACGGTTGGTTCAATTTTGTTAATCAGAATTTGGATATCGCCGCACCTTCCACCGTTGCCAGAATCTGCTAATCCTAGCGATGGAGAATCTCCGACAGGTTTCAAGAAGGATTTGGAACGTTACCTGCACAAGTACAGACAACCAGCTATAACAGAATGGACCTCTGCTGTTAGAAGAGCAGATTTCTCTTCAATAAATGTATTCTTTGTGGCTTCCGTTCCTGGAAGACACACAGACGTCGAATATGATTTTTGGGGACACAGAAAATTAGGTTCCATTCTTTCTAAACATGCCAAGTTACCGCCAGACGCGCCGCGATGGACCTTAATTGCTCAAAGCTCCAGTATTGGTAGCTTAGGTCCAAATTATGAAAGCTGGATTCAAAAGGAGATAACATCTTCGATGTCGAAAGAAAACCCCACAAGCTTGAAGAGTCATCCTAATTTTCAGTTTATTTATCCTACTATAAACAATTATAAAGAGAGTTTTGATTGTAGAGATGGGTCTTGTTGTTTGCCATATAGTCTCCAAACACATTCGAAGCAACAATGGGTGGAATCCTATATGTAGTAAGTTCTTCATTTTTATTTACATCTTTTTTATTTAATTTTTTAAATGCTGATAATTTTGTTAGCCAATGGAAGGCAACGCGTACTGCAAGAGATAAAGCAATGCCCCATATAAAATCTTACACAAGAATCTCGCCCGATTTGAAAAAAATTCCTTGGTTCGTTCTCACTAGTGCCAATTTAAGTAAAGCTGCGTGGGGAACCGTCAGAAAGGACACCCATTATATTATGAATTACGAAGCAGGCGTTGTATTTATTCCGCAATTCGTTGTATGTAACAATATTGCTATTCGTATACATATATTTCATGGATAAAGACATGTATTAATTTCTTTTTTTATAGATTGGATCGTCAACATTTCCTATTCAAGAAGAGGAAAAAGGTGTTCCAGTCTTTCCTATTCCATATGATTTACCTCTAACTCGATACGAGAGCGGGGATAAGCCATTTGTTACGGAATTTTTCTCTAGCTAATAGTAACTGGAGATTGAAGAAAAATCATTGTATCAAAACTGTATTTATTTGTTCTCCATTATATTTTCGAAAACCAGCATCTCAAACACGGCGTAATGTACAAGTGACTTTTTTTTATAATAAATACGATATTAATTGCTTTTACACTATGTATATTAATTTTACATTATAAATAATGAATTGCACTTTGCTCGTTATTTGTCTAGTTGTTTGTCTTATTTCGGTGAACAGAGATTAGAAGCGAAATGTAATGGTCTAACGATGCTTCCGGTAACTAATAGAAATTTTACGATGTCTGAAATTCCCACGTCGCACGTGACTTATTTGTTGATTCCCTCGTAATTCGTGCCCATTTCGTGGTTGCTCGTTCGCGGATTACGCGTTTTCCATAAAACATCAGCAAGAAAGCGTTTCCTGACTAGCGCCTTTCCGACGTGGCATCGTATTGCTTGTGCATGCCCCGCCTTCAAACAACGTTTAACGAACCTTTGCTTGCTCTTCTCTTTCGTACCAGTTACACATAACATACCTGTATTTCGTAAGGTGTGAGTCACAAACCTTTTACATTTATTAACAAATTAAACGAGAAAAAAGAAGAAATTTTTCGATTTTCGTTTTACAACGTTATGCTTTTTTCTTTATCAACAAAGAGCCAACAAAAAATATGTGTTTTAAAAAATACAATAGTTGAAAAAGAACTATCCTAAATTAGAAAATTCTTTTCACCTTCTTATCGTTTGTTATCTATGAGTGTCTCGTTAAAAAATTATATAATGTAAACATTTTCTTCAACGAGTAAAGAGACAGTGTCGATAATGCCAATATGCCAATCACTTTTAAGTAATATTTTTGATAACGAAACGTTAAAATTATTTACGCTGGAATTCGATGCGGAAGGAAAAAGAAAACAAAAATTTCCATCATTCCGTAATTTAAAGCTGTTGTGGTAAAACCTGATAGTTCATGATAATGAACCAATATAGCGATGCATAAAACATCGATTACAATTCATGTTCTATCGCTGTTTGCTATTTAATATCCTATAACATAAGGGCAGTGCTTTATTAATAAATATTGAAAAAAACTGACACTAAGTTCTTTTTTTATATATAATCTGCATAATCCAGTAATACATATAACAGTAGACCTTGCTTGTCACACGGTGAAGCGAGGAGTTAAAACCACAAATGTCAAGGACACAAAAATTTTTTAAACAAGTTCTTTGCTTTATTTTACGTTCGTCCTGATTTGTAAAAAATTTGTCGGCTAGCGAATTTAGTTTCTTACCGTTTTCAGAATCAAACACTCGGATGCGTAAACGTTTGAGTTGTAATTTTCTTTTTTAATACCCAGACAAAATATCTCACCAAACGAGTCTGGTGTATCGTTTCAACTCTATTTTTTGCGGTTCCCCCAAAAAGACAAGGATGTTAAAATGGAGAAGTCGGCATCATCTCGCCACTGCATACAATCGAAGTTCGGTTTTTCATTAAACAAAGACGCCAAGGATCTTGACGTCAAAGCGCAGCGAGGCTTCGCCTCCCACTAGCAGCCTTGGTTGGATGTCCTCGGCGCAGATGCGACTTCTGGAAAGGGACGTTCCGGCGCCTGTGACGCCGACTTCGACGTCGAACCCAGGAATGCGTCGATCAGCAGTCCGTGAGATGTCGTCGATAGGAACGGATATCTGTAAGTTCTGATCGTCTACTAGTGTTCTCCGTGTGCGTGCGCGTGTTCCTAAGCATGTGCAAATGCGTGTTGCCGTGAAGAGTCGAGCACAGGTACAGAGTCGCGTGTCTTCGGTGTTTCCAGCTGACAGACTACCTCTAGGTAGGTACGAGCATCGATTTGCGAGTTGCTCTCGTCGAAAGCTTAAATCAGAATTCTACGGCAGAGAGAATTTTTCTATCATCCGAGGAGAGAAATCCTTTGATTAGAAAAGGAATAATGACGCAGTGCCGCATTACGAACCTCGACCGGGAATGCCGCAATTTCAGGGAAATTTTTTGGAAGAACGCGATCAACCGGGAACGTGCTTTGCTTGACAATCGTGTAACTTACCGAGGGGGAAAGTATCGAAAGCAGCTTTCGCTAGAAATTTTGAATCGTCTTCACGGTACCAGTCTCACAGAAATTCTAAATTTGTACATTACACCAGTGGATGTTACTGCAAGCTGTCGTCGTTGTTCTTGCTCACTTGCGATTCGTCATCGTATCATTTGATCATCGATATATAACGATTAGCGGCATCGCGAGATACGCGCGCTTTACCGATACTTATTTTTGATATGCCGTTTGCTCATCAACGATCTTCTGCCAGCTGGCAAGAGGATACTACGCAATTGTATCGAACGCTTACCCTCAATATTTACACTGCCGATTAATGAGCGGAGTTCTTCAAAATTCATAATTTCGTTTATTTCAAAGTGTCATGCTTACGATTTTTTTTTCCACAGAGTGCTCGGGTTGTTCGTTAAAGACGTCTCCGTCTAACGTTAATTGTCATCTCACGTTTTTCAGTATCGAGCGTCCGTGGCGTTAAAAGCGTCGCGCGGCTCGAGTGGAATTTTCCATTTGTGCGATATTAATGAAAAGCGCGAACGTTCTGTGGAAATATGACCTCTAACAATGTCTGTGCTGAGTACTTAAACGTTTTTGCTTCTCACGTTTCAGGTTCGAGGTGCTTTCCGTGTAAAATAACGTCGAACAAAAGCTACGTAGTTTCTTGATGCGTTCGACTGTCCTCGGACATGACCTGATGCATCTTAAAATGAGTTTATTCGCCGAGCAGCATTGGTTCATCTGCGATCCTTTGTCATGCTAGTCGAGCAACACGACTTTTCATCGTCGAGAAACGAGCCAGGAAACGCCGTCAATCTTGACGACGAATCGATAAAGTGGAGCGTGGTTTTCCGACGGTGGAGAAATTCCAAAGCCTGACCACGCGTGAATCTCCTTCCTGGTTCAATTCAAGGACGAAAGATAAACGAGCTTATCAGCATGATAACCTGCTGGGTGCTAACCGGTGTCTTCGGGGCCATTGTGCTGCTCTACGGCCTAATAGAGATTCACTATTTTCTGCGTATGTTCTTCACCGTGTTCTTCGCGCGTTTCTGCAAGAAAAAGGTTCACATCCTCGACGAGACCACTGTCTACGGTACGTTAGCTGCTTAACCTTGGAAGGGATTAAAAATGATAATTTAATAATTTAAAATAAGAATTGATGTATAGTTTGCAATGTTACCTCGTTGAACATAGAATAGGTCCCAAGTATACAAAGATTCCATGAAAATGTACTTCGTGCATCTCTGCCACTACGTAAGTCTAGAATCCTTATAATTTGCCGACTTATCTCGGATTCATTCTGGTAAACCTTGACCTACCATGCGCGAATCAGTTGACCGGTAAGTTGCTCGTGTCACAAATCCGTGCGAGTATTGATTGCATAGCACGGTGCAGTGAAATTCTACAAAACTGGACCATCGGACCGAAACGTAAATAGCGAAAATTTTCCAGCACAGCGTCAGAATGCGTTTTTTGTTCGAGTAACATGCTCATCCTGCACGGTGGTCCGCTTTTCAAAAGCGTCCCACTACAGAACGTATTTCTTTGTCACGTCTCGCATGTCACGTGTCTCCAACGAGGAATAATGAATATTCTGACAAATGGTAATCTTTTATTTATCGGTCCTTGCAGCAGACGAGGAAATCGAACGAGTCTATTCAGCTTCTGTTTGTTTCTCGTTCTTGTCTTCTTTAGTTCCTTAGCAATCTTTTCATCGCGTTAACCGCCTAAGTGTTTCACGATCAAAGGTGTGACATAGTTACATGATCATCAAAAAGAATATTTTTTTCTTTTCCTTTGCGATGCTCAAAGATTAGCAAGACAGATACGAAACGGAAGTTGCTTATTACGTGAAAGTTACGTTATCGAGAAAGAGAAGAGTCCATCCGCAAGATCGGTCGACCTTCGCGAATTCCTGTCTAATTCACAGCTTCTAATGCTTGAAATATGCACGATAATAGAATCGCGAAGCAACCTCATTCGCGTCTAATTTTATGCATTTTTACGGTTGTACCAATATTTGTTTTTCTCAGGTATCTGCACCACCACGGATGTGGACACGTTGCTTTATCACATGAACAACGCAAGGTACCTTCGCGAGCTCGACTTTGCCAGGGCGGACTTCTACGAAAGAACGAGCCTCTATCGTGAAATCTGCTCGCAAGGATCAGGCGTCGTACAGGGAGCCGCGACTATTCGTTATCGTCGCTTCGTCAAGCCTTTGTCCATCTTCAAAATAACGTCCAAGGTATGCGAGTCTGCCCGTACAAAATTGTATCGCAAAGTCACGTTCGTTGTACTCTGACCAATCAGCCTCGAGGATCCTTAGAATCTTTTTACGATCGTTCGGCAAATAGACTTTGGTACTTCTCCGATTATCAACATTTATCCCCGATAACTTCTTGGAAAACCAATAAAACCGCAAAAAAAAGAATTTGTTGACTCTTATCGAGCAAATCGGTGAGGCAATCGTTCCTAGTGGTATTTTTAAAGTCCGTGTCCAAGTATTCGCGACTATAATTTTGTATGCACTCCAATGATCGTATGACGCATCGTATCGAAAACGTATTCCATCCTTCTCGCTATCACTTTTATCGCAATGCAGCTGGAATATCAAACAAATGTCAGTTGAGCTTTTCCATTATAAGGAGAAGAGTTAATTACGTGCGTGAGGTTTTTGCTGGAAATTGTGTCTTCTGTACGATTCGATGTTTTCATGGAAGATATCCTTGCAGATCATATATTGGGACGAGAAGTCCGTGTTCATGGAACATCGGTTCATTACTCCCAGCGACGGGTTCGTCAGGGCCATCGCGATTTGCAGACAAAGACTTTTGGACTGTAGCGCCGAGTCCGTGATCGGTTCTCTCATGGAACGAGGTGTGAAACAAAATGGTAGCGTCGAAGCGGGTGTAACTCAGGTAAAATTCTCCAAATATTTTGATAATTTTTTGTTGCCTCGTTTGTTGCGGATAAACAACCTAAAATAAAAAAAAAAACTAGATACAATTATCGCGAATGATTTGCACGAAGATTCGTGTAAGTTAATCGAAGCATGTATTTTAGACACCTCACATCAGGCCACAGATACCACCGGAAGTCGCCAGGTGGTTGGAGAGCAACGAAATTTCCTCGGCGTTGCTTCGTCAGAGCCCGGAAGTGACGACTCATTGCTGACAAAAGGAGGATACGGCGTCCACAGCGAATGACGTCGTCTCCGCTTCCATCTATGCGACCACAGCCGTGTAAGGTCGAAAATTCGATCGATTCCGGTTTTCGTTGGTCGCGATAGCGTTAATGGAACCTTCCTATCGTCGATTTTTCCTCTAACGACACACAAGATAGCTTCGAATCAATTTTTTAGGTGAACAAGTTACGGGTGATCGTTAAGTTTGAAGCTTTTATCGATTGAAAACCGGACGGTTGAGTCAAGGTTTAAGGTGAACGATTGGGCAGCTTAAAAGTTGATGTTCGTCCGCCTGAAAATTGGTTCAACGTTATTTACAGCACGGTTCGGAAGCGTAAATGTATTTATATATGTACACGGTGTCAAAGAACGTACCTTTGGATTAATGTGAAACAAAAATCTAGAGTACAAAAGCCAGACAGAAACGTGAAACTATTTTACTAGACAACCGTATACGCGTAACTATCGGACAAGATGTACTGCGTGGGGAAGAATTTTGTTTTCCAATTATTTGATACGTCAATAGAATTCCAGCACTGTTGAAATGTTTTATGAATGTCCTGTCGAGCAACCGTGGAACGGAGTGCTAGAAAAACTTTCAATTCGAGATCGACTAATGTACTCCAAAGAAGCTTCCAAAATTAGAGAGTGCACGCGTTTGTTAGATATTATCCGTTGAAAGTAATCGCGAGGCGCGAGACGTTATTTACATTTTTTTATTATATATATATATATATTATAAATAAATAATCGACTGGCGCCGGTAATGATTCTCGCGGAAGAACACAGTCGAATTTTTCCCTATAAGCTGCTTTGTCGCAGGATGGTAGAGGTGCAACAACAATCTATATACAAACGCGTTGATGAGCGATTGTTTATATTTCTATAACATGTTATACAGGTGCCTTCAAATAAATTATGATGGATAATCACCTTCTTGCAATTGTCGAACAATTTGACCGTGATATTGTTAACTTAACGGTTACCTTCTTAGCCACGAGTCAATTCGTTGTGATTTTAAATTTCATTTTAATTATTATTAAGTTTATTGCCATGGAACGTCCGATAATCGCGAATTAAACGTAACGTGGTTTGCGTGTAATCGATTTTTCTAAAATAATGTATACAATTCTCGTTACCGACGCCATTTGCACGAGCGAATCCGTAAAGTGTATTATTCTACTTGAATTTTGGAATAAATCGATATTCATAGTGTGGTCATTAAGTAGCTGACGACATAGCGAATATCGAGCAGCTAATTAGTTTGTGCACATACGTACATGAAGACGTTATTATACTTTTAGATGATAATAATGCCATTTTTGTCAAATAATACTGTGTTGACCATGTCGTTGAAAATACCAATGTCCAGGTGAAAGAATAAATATTCCCTAGATGGCTAATGATTTTTCGTTGAAAGATACCGATGGTTTCTTTTAAACAATTTCGATTCTAGCGATAATCGTTCACAATGAAAGAATTTGGCCGACGGGATTTGATTCAAGCAGTGAGTGAATTTTTTTAACAGGGGTCATGTCATGTAACATATATATAACACCGCTTGAATATTTCATGAAAAGTTTACCATTTCGCCTAACAGATTTCATTTCCATTTCGGAGCAAACTTCTTGCGCATTTGCATATTATAAATAACGTTTTCTAGTAATATTATAGAATAACATATATTTTTAGATACTTTATCTGCTTTTATTTCAAATCAAACGTAACATCAATCAAAACGCGCTCACTAGTTGTACCAATGAATGTTCATCTTTTTTTTATACATACAGCATCGGTTTATGTGTAATTTATATAATAATTGTTGACATATACATTCATTTAAATCATAATGTAAATGGTTGATTCACTAACTCACCCGTCACTTGCTCAAAAATCGTAACGATCGATCGGTTAAATTATTACAACGTGGTATCGCTTGTGCTTTGACCGCGAGGTACGTTTCTGTACACATGGCGAACAGGCAACGCTGAACGGTTCCGATGAAACGTCATAGCACGAGGAACCGGTTACAGCACCGTGCAATGTAAAAAGCGACCCCGTTGTTTGGAATTTCACGGTAACCGCACGCAGTCTTCGTCAGACTGTGGCTTCGTGAACGTCGAGCGCAACTTGCTCTTGTTTCTTGGCTCGTCTTCCGGAACCGATATAGAAAAAATGGTGTGCGCTTGCCTCGTCACGATCGTCCTTGTCCTGTACGTGCTCTTCGACGTGCATTACTTCCTCAGGATCTTGTTCACGCTTGGCTTGGGCAGACTATTACAAAAGAAGAAGAATATCTTCGATACGACTACTATTTATGGTAATAATTATCTACAAGTTTTTCTTTAACGTTTATCTATTTTTTTTTTTCTTTCTTATGTAACTTAATTTATAAGATTATAGTGTTTAACTATTTTAATTTCTTTTTATTTTCATTAATATTTTATATTGAATTCGTTTAGAAGAAGATAATATTAACATATGATATTTTTTTTAATTTATCGATGATCTTTTTTTAACTCCAATATCGATGACGTTCGTTAGCTACGAAAACAGAGATAAAATTGGACACGGTTGTTCGAGTGTTGTAATAAATGAGATATAATTAGTGACTCGTTGGATAAAATTATTTCTTTTGTGTTATCAGAAATTAAAATTAACGTTAAATCACGTATGAATAAAGCGCGCGAAAATTTTCTCGCAGCGTTTGAATCACGTGATCCTGAACGCGTCGTGAATTCGAAACGATGTTATTGACGTCAACGGATGATCGTAGGTAAACGAATACAAAAACCGGAAGAACTTTTGATTATGTTTCGGTAGGATTCAAAGGCGCTCATTTTTTTAAATTATTCTTTGCTCAGTGTGACCCAACCAGACTTATTCATTCACAAATGTTCATAAACACATTTTTTCTTTTGTTTCACGCGTGTACAAAATATGAATAAAAATGTAAATTGCGATTTTATTGAATCAGAATATGGCATTACACTGTAAAAAATTCTAACGAAGTTGTAATTGATTCGTGATTGACAGAACATTAAAGAAAGAGTCTTATCTTATTGTTATAGTTTTGTGATTACAAGAGTGTGATTTCATTAGGAATAAAATAAACTAAACCGGATTAGATAAATACGTGTATGAATAATTCGTTAAAATTATGATAAAGCATAAACATCGTCAAATGACGAATATACATATACAATTATAATGCAACTAACACTCGTTGAGTGTCATCATTTTTATTTCTTCCATAAATTTGCATCGATATATTTAATTTGCAATCGGATCTCGAAAAGGTCTAGCAAAACATAATTAATGTCACATATGCAACGCTGGTTTACATATTTAAATGAATATATTGTCAATATTGAGACCATCGATTTTCTTCTTTTCTTTCCATCTATGCGAAACAATACAAAAGTAGCTGACTTGTTTCTTCCTTGTCCAGGAATATGCACCACGCAAGATGTCGATTTGTTTTTGAAGCACATGAACAATGCAAGGTATCTTCGTGAATTGGACTTCGCACGCTTCCACTACTACGACAGAACTGGAATTTACTCGGAGATTGCAAAAAGAGGCGGAGGTGCGGTACAAGGGGCATCGTCGACTAGATATCGTCGAGCCATTCCTATTTTCACACCATACAAAGTGACCACGAAGGTGAGATAAATGTTCTCGTATACACCTCAACTGTTTACAATAATCCAATTAAAAAAATAAAAATCTGCTTTGTATCCACAGTTGATTTACTGGGAGGACAAGCACTTCTACCTGGTACACGAGTTTATCAGTTTGACCGACAATTTCGTTCGTGCTGTCGTTTTTAGTAGACAAACGGTCACAGGTTTGAAGATTTCAGTCTCAGAAATAGTCGCTGCAGTCGAGCCGAACGCGCAGCGACCCGAAATGTCGAAGGATCTAGAATTGTGGCTGAATTCCATGGAAGAATCTTCCCAGAAATACAAGAAGCAAAGTTGATAATGATCTTTTTTTTATATTTTTTTCGTATTGCTCAACACCTTACTTAACGCATCGTCCTATTTATTCTATGTTGTTGACAATTAAAATATGAATGGAATTGTATCAACATGCCTTGACAACACTTCTCTATTGTGATTTACATAGTTATTAAATGTAAATGTCGTCTGACACCAAACTGATTCGCATCATGTTTTGCGACATTTCAATACCTACATATTTCGTTTTTTCATCTTTCACGAGCTGTTAGAATTAAAAATTGACTTAAATCGTTGGTAAGCGAATGTCAATACGCAAATGAGACGAATCAAAGTTTAGTTTATAAACATGAAACATGGAACGAAACAGCATCGATGAAGCACGTTCCTTTCTCATGGAATCGTAGCCGTGACACGTCTCTTTCATCCTAGCGATCTGTCACGGTGCGTTCCATCGCGTCGCTGGATTACCATGATACCCGTCAGATGGCGACTTTCGTTTCACACCGACCGATGGAGAACGGATGTACGAGACTTGTGCGCGTTCCTAACGTGCAGTCGATCCGGGAACTCGAAACCTGTCGCGAACAAGCCGACCTTTGACTCCGCTTTCCATGAACCTTCGTGATTCATTCAGTGTCGAAGAGCTCGTGACAGCTTCTGTCAACAACGCTGCACCGGACCTTTCTCGCTTTCATTCCACCTGTAAGTGGTATTTTCGTGTTTCAAACACCGCCTTCCGGTCTTCGACACTTCCGTCTCTTCGAATTTGACGCGCGATTCGTTTGACGTTTGTCATCGCGACATTTATTTTCCATCTTGCATGAAAACAAATAGGAGAAGAAAAAGGAAACTGATAGAAAAGCGCGAGACTTTCGTTGCGTTCGCAGCTTTATTCGAGTAAAAGTGACAGTTCGCGTTCCGTTTGCAAGTATCAGCACCGTGTCGCGCGATTGCGAGCGCGAACGAGTGTATCGTTTTCCAGAATTCCGCGTGGCAAGCATTAATTTAAAGAGACACTAACCAATATAGAATAATCGCAACGTTCGTAACTCGTTATTGTCATGGTCCACTTTTTTATTCGTCGTTTAACGAGTTCCATTGATTCGTTGCCCCAGCAAAGGTACTTGTTTCCGCCCGCGATGCAGTTTAAAAGAGAATCGGCGCCTCTGCACAGATGCGCATTTGCATTTACGATTCTTTTACGAAAGACTGTGGACGAGAATAAAATTACGCAAGTGCATCAGGAAAATTCCTACGCCGAGAGATTCTCTATTGTTTCCCGTCACTTTATAGATATTTTTTCATTGAAAAGGAAATTTACAACTTCCTTTCCTCTCGCTGCTAGAGCAATACGATGTTTGCGAATTTTGTAACTCACGAAACCAGCAACCGGTTCGCTGTAAAATTCTTCTCGCTTCATTTCGTGCAGAAAATTAGCAGCTCGATCAAGGCAATTTTGTCGCGAGGTCTCCATTAGATAAGAAACGTTTCTAAACCCACGACAAGTAGAATTAATTCGTTGACAACGGCCTCTAGTGTTTTAATGATTCAAATCATTGGATCAAGTTCCTCAGCTTCCACATAATGATTTATAGCCTGTTCAAGCTACATCTTACGAGAATTGTTTTTTTTTCTTTGCTTTTTTTTTCTTCAATAATAATTTATTTAACGAGATAGAATTTCGTGAGAGAGCAGGTCACACAATTTCGTGCGTGGAACCAGTTACGTAAGTCAATCGAGACCAAGCATTACATAATAATGATTATAAACGAATCTCATAATCAAGCTAATACGAATTGTCCAATGACACTAGTCTCGTTGCAACCCCGTTCCCCATGTTTCTACCGCGAGAAACAATCTCCTCTAACCGAGTCGTAAACTGACAGTGTCTCACGATTATGACCAAATTACAGAGTCATCTGATATTCGTGTAACGTTACTTCGGTGTGTTTCCGTTCTAAACACTTGATAATTGTAAAACTATCCGTTGCTAATCGATCACTGTTGTTAAGGTATCCTTGGTTTCACAAATGTTTTCAGTTTTAATTTCTAATAACGTCATCTTCGATTAATAAAAAAGATTTATAAACGACTGCTCTAGAATGAAATCATTAACAAAAGCCCAATTTGTAGTGGTTGATTCGTAGAGACACATACACGCGTCAGCGCTGTTAACTACACGTTCGAAAGCCATCGTTTTTAATGATCCCCGATTAGAACAGGTTTCTAGATCAAGGACCATAATCCTCCCCGCACTCGGGGATTAGAAACGTTAATTAAATGTCACAGCGGACCGTTTCGATAATCCGCGCGATGTAATCGCAACATGGAGGAAATCGATCGTGCGAACCGGTTGAACGTCGATTTCTCTTCCCATGTTCCTCTTCGCGAAACAATCGTCGGTGAATTTTTTTTCGTTTGTACGCTGTTTCACTGTTATCGCTCGCTTTCTTTTGCGCCCGTGAGAAACCTGGTCTTCTCGTTTTAACTTGCCGAAGCTTTTCACTTATCGATTGGCGTGAAAAAAGAATACGGAAGCGGCACTTTAGATTTCGATCGCTTTTCTAAATGCGAGATATCTCATAAGTCGTGCTATTAACCGGTAATAAATTGGTTAACGAGTGCAAGAATCTACCAAAGATCCATCGGAACATATCTCCCCTGTTTCTTCAGAGAGAAAGAATAGATTTTATCTCGTGTTACCATACGTATAATCTCCTAGTAGGAAAGTCAATCACGTATCCGTCGCGAGGGATTAAAGGGACGTGAAACGGCGACGGCGCCTTTACGCGTACACGCGGCCCTTTGTTCGATCTTCCGTTATGTCACGTGGGAGGATAAACGCGTACGCGGTCGCATATCGTATCACGATTAACGAGCACATTGTAATAAATTAGGAATTATAGCGCTGATCCCTCGGCCGATCTTTTCGCCGTAATTGACGCATCGACGTTGTTTTTTAAACGATCCCCTCGCTACATCTATTGTCGCAATAACGATTCCACGTAACATGGAGTTTTTGGCTAAGCCATCGCATTCCAACTGCGGTGTAAATATCTTCGTGAAACGTAAAGAAAAGGAAAAGAAAAGAAAAGAAGGAAAAACACGAATCTTTGTGAAAACGCGCGTACTAAATTGCACGCATGAACAGAGATATGGCTGATGATGGAGCGATGTATTCAAAACGCTCCGTGCTCGTCGCTCCTTTCCTCGGTTACGTCACGTGAGAAGTGAGCCGCGTAGGACGCGCTAATGCGCGGTCGTCGCCATGATGGCATGTATCATATAAAGCGAAAAAGAACGGCGCGTCGCGCAAATGAGGGAAAGAGAGAAAAAGAATCGTGCCGCGTTAACTCTTACGCTTAAGCACCGTCCACACCGTTGCATCGACGAGTCGACGAGTCGACGAGGCGACGAGCGGGGAGATCATACATGATCGTAAATTGTCCGCAATTGGCAGGAAGTCGTGGCAAGGGGGACCGTTCCTACGCCCCCTCGTACTCTCTTCGTTGTTCATTAGCCGCTGCGTTTGCGGTTCCATTTCGCTCGTATGAATTGATTTCAAGTACGATTAACCCCGCTTCGATAAAATCCCTGTTAATCTCGGCCGAACGCGTTACCTTCGCCAAATTCTGTTTCCTATTTATCTCCGAAGAAATTTCTAACGCCTCGAGGAATCGAAAATTTTGATCGTTCAGTATCGGCGACGAGAGTAGCTACCGCTTTTAATTGTAAATTCTTCGTTTGTGTCAGATGACGACGTCTCACTTGCAACGCGTTACCTATCGTTGTTGAACAATTCTGAAAATTTATTATGCGTTACGCGAGGTTTAGGAAGTTTTACGTTATTCAACGCACATCACATTTCGTATTGGTTATTTCACAGGCACGATACAAAAATTATTTATCGCAACGAGGACATGATCTGCGAGTCTCAAAGCAATCACGAGCACGTTCCCAACTCTCGTTTTGTTAACGAGTACCATTTGCAACAAGTGGTACCGTACGTTACGCGCAACACCACGTTCAGTTACGCGATAAGGTGAATCAATATTATCCAATTCTGATAACGATACTTAAATCGAGCCGAAAGGTACAGGAACCGTTTCACGACACCGATGAATATTTCAAACTTTCCATCGAAGCGTCAAACGACACGAAATGGCACTTTTCCAAGGAGAAATAAATTTGAATATACGGTTAGAACGACGAGATGCGTACTGACGGTGACAAGAAGATAGATCGAAATTGCGATCGTAAATTTCAGTTTCGTTCTTGCGCGTCATTCGCGCCATTGGGGGAACAGAAGCGGTGACTCGAAGAGATAACTCATGTCACCTTTTCTTCTCGCGTCTCTCGTAGAGACGCCTCACCTGTGCAAAGAAACACACTTCAGTCGAACGCGTTTAGGTGAGAAATTCGCATCGGTACGTTTGTTTCGCGAAGTCGTTTAGCGGCACGCGTAGATAAATGCAACTTTTCTTATGCTAGATTAGAGAGTTCGATAAATCGCGTTGCTATTCTCAACCGTATCCAGTGTGATCCGATCGTACGAAAACGGCCGGAGAAACCTCGGTGAATCAGTGAAATCGGTCATCCTAATTACCAGAAAAGAAGCAAGTTCCTCTCGCGATTAATTAGAACGACGCGTCGAGAGGAAAATCGTATCGAGGATCTTTTATTCAGCGGTTCAACGCGCGCTACTGGATCCATTATTTAAACCTGCGCGCGATGGGGCATGTTTAATGCATGAAAAAAATGTGTCGAACACGCCGACACTGTTTCTCGAGATCTTAACTTCCGATACGCGTGACCGTGTTCTGTAGTATCTTTCGCGTTGCCTTTACAATCCTAACAAGATTCTTGAATCGTCTTTTGTTCTTCCAATACATAGAATTAAACGTTGATAGTTTTATTAAAATTTTTCTTATTATTATATTTCGCGTACATTTAGATAGTTCGTAATAGTAAAAAGCGAGGAAAATGTTTGCGAACAATTTGTATTATTATTTGACCGTCCGGAAGCATCGCATGAATCGAGCACGTGACGGGGATCCAGAGAAAAACAGTAGATTTCCGGCGACCTTGGCGCCTCGGTCGCCTCTCAGCAGGCGTTCATAGGAAAGTGACGTCTCCGCGTGAGCACACCTTTCCATAGGTAATACCTCAGCCATGGAGCGGACCCACGCAATCGTGATCGGGATCGCGTATAGGTGAGAGGCCTCGCTGTCGGCAGGGTGTCCCGTTAGGGGACCTAGAAGGCCCAGAAGGGGCCACAGCCAATCGTATCAACCTGGTTCCGAACACACCGGAACGGATCCTCATCCAATGAGGATCGTCTGTCAACCGGCCGGGCTAATCAGTCAACCGGTACGATTTATTCACTGAATTCTCGCTCGTTTTACGTGCTATTAATTTGCCCAAAATAGTCGGGACTAGTGTGCGAAGAAGTTGAAGCTGTTGAGTGACGAGAATGATAATTTTGACGTCGAAACTTTACTGTAAGTTTGTATTCCGCAGCGATGATGCGCATCTTTCGTTTCGTACTTTTCTTGTTTTTTTTTTTTTCTTTTTTTCCTTTATGTAGTTTCTTGTGTTTCGAGAACCAAAATCGGCAAAGTTTTAAGAGAATAGAAACATCTTTTAAAAGGATGCTCGAACAGAATACTTAATCATCGCGTGCGTCGTTAAAACGTTATCTTCATCTTCCGTTCCCTCTTCTTCGTCCCTTTCTTATTGCTCGTCTCTGTTTCGTTGGTGGTCAAAAGGTTTCCCAGTAATTCAAAGATATGCGCAATTCCCATGTCAGATTCGTACTAGCCGTTCGTTCTTTCTGCGTCGTTTACTCGAAACGTTTACCCGGTCACGATTGAGCGTGTTATTCGAGTCAAGATTTCGATAGGTCGTGACTCAGGCGAGAGTAAACAGCGAAAGTTCCCAGAGTGCAGTTAACGACCGGCAAATACGAATGTTAACGATCGAGTCTGTGCGTACCGCAATTAAAATTCGTGGCAGAAAGCAGCGTAGTAAACGGTCCAACGCTCGAGTGTTCGATTTCGCGAAGATTGTGGAACAGGTGCGAGCGATGGTAAAAGGTGCTTCGAAGCGATTCTTAACTGAGAATCATCGCATACTTTGTGTTTCCAGGAAACACTGCCAATCCCTTTGTCGCGAGGAATCTTGCGAGGGATCGAGCCATGGGTCGCACAGGATACACGTGCATCAGGCACGTCTTCTGCTCCCTCAACGTTCTCATATGGGTACGTAACAGTTTCTGTTGACTCCACCGAGTACAATCAATTACTACTAAGGTTAAAAATACCGTTTATAGCTATTTTGTCATCGGCAATTTATTCAGATTTCACGGAACTATAATTACCGCATGCAACATCCGATCCCATTCTTTCATCATCGACCATAAAAACTTCTCTCTCACTCTAAACGTTTAAAAATAAATGTTCGCGATTCCGCTGACACAGCGGCACGCGAATGGAAAACACGAGCTTGATCGTGTTCCGTAAGCGTGTCACGCTTCAGAATCTCGAAACACGATCGATCAATTTAATTTTCATCGTGCTCGTAGGTCGTACCGATACGGCGTAGCCCAGGGCTTAAAAGCACGAACGGAACAGTAGGAAAGGCCCACGCATGCGATTAAATCGATGCGCATTGTCATTCTCGATGCATTCCAGCGCACTCTGTCTCTCCTCTCGAATTTATTGTGCCACTTGAAATCACTCGTCCCCGTCGCGCGTCGCTCTTAAACAGGACGTTGAACCGTGCTCTATGAGCTATGAACTTACGGTACCCGAGAAGACGCTGGTAGACACTCGTCTGCCGAGACTTTTCCTTGTAAATATTTCAGCAGGTGCACACCTACCGGAGATCGTGCTTCGATGACCGCTGTCGCGCATTTAGATTTATGTTAACATACCGAGAACGTAAAAAAGGAAGGTCCTCTAATAAGCGAGATATTTTTTAAAAGTTTGCAATTTCATTGGAAAAATTTCTAGGCGGAAGGATGGATGCAAGTGTATGACGAGTAGTGGCAGAAACGAGCGTTGCTGTTTCACCGAGGAACACGGATACAATTTTTCATGGGTCTTATTACGTGCGTTGGGCTCT
The DNA here is from genome assembly GCA_019453375.1 of Ctenoplectra terminalis. Classification (NCBI taxonomy): domain Eukaryota; kingdom Metazoa; phylum Arthropoda; class Insecta; order Hymenoptera; family Apidae; genus Ctenoplectra; species Ctenoplectra terminalis. Next base: position 20,794 of record SMSQ01005775.1, on the reverse strand, counting down.
TAATTGTGCAGTCGATCGGTTTCAGTCGGGATGGTCTGCGCTAAAATTGCGTGTGCAATTTTGCGCGGTCACGCACTCGGTTTGCTAATCAACGGCGGCAGTCAGGATTCTACGCGACTGTTTCATCCAGGAGAGATTCTTAACGGTACCTGTTTTGCGGGCGACGTAAATCGAGCGAAGTTTAATCGTTCGATCGATTGGACCGTTCGTTCATTCATTCCTCGCGGCCACGATCGTGGCCGCGATACTGCTCCTCGATAAAGCGCGGTTGAGATGTTGGATCGACCGAACAACTAACGATACCGCCTCGATTCTAAGCATTGACGCTTAAATTATTTCATTCGAACTAGTTTGACCGCATTGGATAACGCGGTCTGTCGTTACCACGCTAATGCTAATTTACACCGGTTCCATGTATCGTCGCAAGAGTTAATATTCCGCCTGCTGCGTTTTAGTGCAGTCAGATTAGTCGTTGTCTTATCCTTGGTTTCAACTTGGCCTATCGGCGTAAGCGCTTGTGCCTGAATTAACAAATTGATAGAAAAGTGGCACCTGTATACCTAGTGCTTCGTCAAAGGTACAGGTTTTTTTTTTATGATACGTTTGCGGGTTATATTCATTATTAGTATCTTAAGTAGTAGCAGTCGTTACAGACCAGACTGTGAAAGCGCCAAGAGCGCGCACCTGATTCGTTGTAGGTTGACATCAGTTTTGAAACGTGTAGCAATAAAGCTGTTGTACGATTCATTCGAACAATACTAGCAGATATAATGGCTAGGTTTGCGGATGACAAGCTGAAATTGGAGTAGTTGAACAAAGAAACGATAGAAATCGTAAATGACGGGCGGCCTATCTCGGTACAACGACGGCTTTAATCTTGCACAGAGTCCGAGGATAGTACCAGACCGACAAATTACTAAACCGCAACAATCTACGAGGAAAGGTCAACATCCCTTCTAATCTCGCTGTCACCGATACACCGGTGTACATTTTACATAGAAACCATGTTTTACCCGACCAAGACGATAATTTCCCCTTTGAAACGCTAACCACGGAATAGCCACCGGACAAGGAAGGAAGTAGATACGTAAATTGAACCGGTACGTTTCAAGTTCTGCTCGCGATACACACCGGTGTCTTGTCGATAAAAAGAAATGTCACCGAATCGTTTGGTCGAGTTGGAGTTCCATTAACGTTGCAGTACGAACGAGCGTGCTTTCTTGCAGACGACCCACTTTTTACTCGCTGTTACGTATAGACGCCGAATAATCGAGATTCTCAGCAAGTGTGGAAACCATAGGCATCAACATTCCATTGATCTACCTCTTCTACATAATTCATCGATCCTCGATCGCGAGATTGAGTAGCAAACTATCCGGAACGACGGAATTGAAAGTTGCACCACGGTTAGAGGTCGAGCGATCACGCACGCACGCAGAGGTAGAAGTTTCGTTTCGACCTCGCGATTCGCGAGCTGTCGCAAGAATCAGACGTGTGATGCTAATACGGAAGCGTGCGCGATCATGTTGCCCGCATAACCGTGCATCGAATCGTCAAGGAGAGACCGTCCTTCTGTTAACAGTATACCACCAGCTGCTTCCTTCCTTCGAATATTTTCACTTCGCGACTCTTCTCTTGTAACAAGGTTCCAGTTATTTCCAGTTAATTCCCTTTAAATATTATTGTGTATTTACAGAGGAATTAAAAATCGATGATCGATATGCAAAAATGCGCTTCACAGTCGAGCGCATTCAGGTCAGACCGCTGTCCTGACTCGTGTAATGTTCTTTACAGTTATGCGCTTGTGGAATTTTGGGTGCAGGCCTCTGGCTCAGATTGGCTTACTCCGGATACACGACCTTGGTACCGCACTACAGTTTCGCGTCAGCTGACTCGTTGCTGCTAGCCGCCGGATGCGTGACCTTCGTCATCGCCTTCTTCGGATGCTGCGGTGCATGGTTTCAATCGAGATGCATGCTGATCACGGTTGGTAGTGTTCTGTTCCTCGTTTGCGTTCGTACGTGTTCTACTTTCGTTTCAACATTTGTTATCTATTTCGCTTTCGTTTGTAGTATTTTGGATTGGTAATACTGATGTTCCTGGCCGAGTTTATGTTAGGCACTTTGGCCTTCATCTTTAGAGAACACTTAGCGAAGAGCCTGAAGGACGAGCTGCTGTTTGGTATCGAGAAACACTATAATATGACCAGGGAACCTGGAACCCTTCCCGCTATATGGGACCACATACACACAGAGGCAAGCATAATCGAATCAAAGATCTCTGATTAAATTTAAATTCTGATTCGGTGACTTACGCGACCATTTCTTACACTATGCACGGTATCGATCTTCAATCATGATTTCAGTTCCATTGTTGCGGTGTGCGAGACTACACCGACTGGTTTCGGATCGACGCATGGCCGACAGAGGATCGAGTACCCGACTCCTGTTGCATTCAGAGAGAACGATATTGTGGTCGCCTCGACCCTGAGGGACGGAGCAAGGAGCTCTGGTACAAGGAAGGCTGTGCCACGGCTATTCAAATGTGGCTGGTTACGAGGCTCCATGTGGTCGGGACCGTTGGCCTCGTGGTCGCTTTTCTTCAATTGTTCGGACAAGTGGCCAGCATGATTTTGTTCTGTACAGTCAGGCACAAGAGGTCATCCCACACGTACAAGAGCTACGACACAACGAACACCTAGAATTTCAGATGGATCTTAGACGAGACCAGTGTCTAAGGTCCATCGAATAAACAAACATATATTTCACGATACATCCGCGATGATCACGATCTTCTTCGCAACGTTTGAAGAAGGTTTCGATTGTTGCGTGTACCACTCCCTCGAGCGAGATCTGGATTCTTGTAAATTTTCCCCGTTGCCTTCGATAATACCCTGTAATTCTAAGACGAAAGATTCTTTCTCTGCTGTAGAATTCGAGTAGGACCAGTGATTACCGCGAATCATCACGATTCTAAGTATGCAAAGATTGTAACGAAGATCGTAAAATTTTCGCTTATCAGCGAGCGAGAAAGTAGAACGGGATGATTAATGAGCATGGCTTTAGAGATACGCACGGTTAGCCATTACTCTAATGAGTCGTTAGGTTGGATGAATAATTCCTCCTTCATTCGACAAACTAGTTTGACGAGCTTCTAACAAAACACCTTGGATTCGTAGCAATAACGATTACACGTTCTCGAGAAAGAACGCCGAAGAGACACTGTCGGCTCGGAACTACTTCATCGGCTATTGTTCGAAGATGAATGTTCGAGAGAATTTTATATCATAGAATGTAAACATTTTATGTTATCTTGCATGCGAATCTGTTTACTAGATATATCGTTATGGCACACACGGCGCATACCAAAATTGCGTTTCGTACAACAAAGTTTTGTTCGACGAATGTTTATCGATATATATGTGTATATATATATTGATATACATATTTATATTTTGTTAAATGTGCTTAGTTGTGCGAACGCAAGCACAATTATTTTTACTCGTTATCGTTTAAGATCGAATCGACACGTCCATGGAAACTGCAATTCCTAGGATTTCCTTTCGCTTAGCTTTAAATCTCTGGGTGTGCAGATCGAATGTTTTTATCGTATAATTTAATCGTATACACCATTGTGTAGTTGTTAATTTAGCAGCACGTGACGCCTATTATTTTGTTTAAGGAAGCCTGATTTCGAGTGTAGCTTGTACCGCGAGATTGTAAAGATCAATTGTGTTATATCACGCTACAAGATGTTCGACGCGAAGTTCGTTACGTTATACGTATATTGTTCGAATAATAAATAATATATTTATGCGACAACGCTCTTTAGTATGTTTCTGGTAACAATTATTCCTTGCGCTCAGTATTTAACAAGACGATTCATAAAAAACAAACAATTTATTCGAAAAACAAACACGACCAGAATATGGAACAAAGTGATCTTTTAAATAACGATATTTTTACACGCGTCACTCGAGCCCGATCAATCGAGCTCCAACTTGATTCAACGCCTCCGTGATTCCTCTGGAGGTTTTTCTGGCTGCGTTGCGTGGGAACTGGAAACAGTTATCAATTTATTAATACCTTGAGAAAAAATTTACATCTATTTTAATATTCTATTCGTGGAAGTACTTACGTCAACGATAGAATTCAAGAAATTGCTAAACCCTTCGAATCCGGTGACCAGAGCTCTACCAATCCCGATAAATTTGTCACCAGAATTCCCATACTTTTCTTGTTCCTTGATACCATCGACAAGTGGCCCAGGACGTAGAAAAGATTCCAAAATGCCCATAATGGGCTTTGAAACTGGCTTTTCGAAGAAACTTTGCGCCGTTTCGTTCTCCAATCTCACCGTTTCCCGCGCATTTGGCCGAGTATTCGTTACCGGCGGATACTGTGTTGTTCCCAAGGATATTTCTTCTTGGTTCAAGGCAACCGGCTTAGCCACCGTCACTGTAGCTAAATTATTTTGCGATTCAGTGGCCAATACCTGCTTGACAAATAATAATATACATGTTTACTATTTAAATATTTGAAACCTGTTACGATTTTATTACGATTTTGTTACAATTTTATTACAATTTTATTACGATTTTTGAGTCGTTAAGTTTAGTACAGTGTACGCATGAATTTTAAGTGAACGTTCCAGCAATACTTTGCAGACTTTCGCGTATCTCGAACTAATTACACGCGTTCCGTGCAAGATTTGATCTCGAGAACTTATACGCGTAACTTTTTTGCCGAGTCAGTCTTGCCCGTTATTCATTATTGCCACATGTGATTGGAAAATAGCGGCAGCCTTGTGCCGGATAGTGACGAAACACCAAGAGATGAATCGACCTATTCGTTTAACATTTCTGTTTTTTGCCTATTTCTTTGTAAAAATTTATCGGAGCGGGACAATCGTCGAAAGCAAATGCTAATGAAGTCAGCGCTCCAATTACCTCCCACCGATTGATTATGATGTTTCTGGCCAACGTGACAGAATTCACGAACCTCCCTGTGATGATTCTTATCGCGTCCGCGAGACGGCCTAATGATTCCTACAAAAACCGAAGCACAATTTTGACCTACCTGACTCTTTCGACCAATCTTGTAATTTTAATTCAACTTTTTAACCTTTTTCTATCACGTGTGTTCTTGTTACCATCGCGTTGGTACCGTTTTCATAGCATTGAAATCGTGGCGGGTAAATCAATAATTCGGGAGGTCGTTGACGTTTCTTTGTGATACGAAAAAAGGCTTTAAAAAAAAAGTTGCACTCACTCGGCCTTGTTCTAAGTTGAATGCTGTCTGTGGAGCAAGATTTTTCGCGTTACCGGTGCTCAATGTAAATTTCGTTGGTTGCTCCACCGGTAGACCGATCGATAAATCGAACCGACATACGAGAACTAGACCGCACAATTTCAAAATTCCTATTCTTCCAAACATCCTCCGCATCGTCGTCGTATAAAGGAAATTCTTTCTCGATCCGTAATTCCGGGTTCTTAAATGAAAGTTTCGATCGTTCGTCGCGGAAGCGTACTCTCGACACGGTTTTTCCTGTACTTCTTATCACGGGATCGTTCTACCGTGCACGGAACGAGAACAATCGGAGTTGAAAAGAAAATTTATCGAGCAAGGTGTGTTCCTTGTGTCACAGTCACGCGGCGACTAAGAAATTTCGTTGTGCTCCGTTATAAAGTTGGCTTACAGTCTTACGACACGCCGTTACTTTCTCTTTCGATCGGCTCCACAATGTTTGTAACGACACGCTCGGATCGACCAAGTATCGTCTTGAACGATACGTGTTTCTTCGAGAGCTCGTCACCGATTCAATATATTAGATGAACTAAGTGGATACCGAAAGAAGAATCTAAAATTAAATTATCCATCCTCAGGTTATACGGAACGAGAAAGGAAAAGCGAGGAGAAGAAAGTGAAGGTTAATATTCACAGTTTACATTTATTTTTTCAAGTATGTATGTTATAACGACAAATATAATTTATCATATATATTTATATGCATCATTGAATGCATAAGGCGGTTTATTAACCACTAACTTCAAGAATGTGTGGTAAAATGTTTGATAGAGAGGCAAGTATTGCAGCTACTGTAGTAAGTATACCGGCAATCATACTAACTGGAAGCTAAAAAACGTGAAAAGAGAAATTGGTTAAAGCAGACACATCTTTGTCAATTATAGATAAGGATGACGATAATAATGAGATAAATCGTGATACAAAGATATTACAGACGAAAGACTTACTTTGAGAATGTTTTGCACGAGTCCTATAATTTGACCAATGATCGGTATTTGTGCTATAATATTAATAGGATTAGCATGAGACAGTAAGCTGTGAATATTTCCCGATAAGATGGCTTTAAGTAGTTCTTGGATTGGTGAGCTCGCAACAGTAGAACCAATCTTTGAGAGAAGATTTGCTAAAGAACCGATACCTGTCAATCCAAGCGCTTTCCCGACTGTCTTCACGATGTTTTCTAGTTCGTTTTCGGATAACAGAGGGATTCCAGACGATCCTAATGAAAAAATTATATTAACTAGGGAAAGAATTCACTCTGTTAGGGCATAGCAGAGAAAATCTCTGCAGCCTATTGTAAAATCGAGGTCTCCCCCTCGATTTCCGCTTGGGTCTCCCATCTTTTCTTGGTTCTCACATTACTACAGTTTATTACGATTTTACGATTTTTTGAGAAACGTTTAATTTACCATTTGAACTGTTTCCACTGGATCCACCACTTGCTACCACGCTGCCACCACTTCCGCCAATTCCTTCGCTACTTTCTTCAGCGCTTCTCTTGCTTATGTTACCTTATTCAATAAGAACCTTATTATTATTCTACTCATATTTTTAATCAGCTATAATCTTTGCCAAGAAATGTTATACGTGATATTTTCATTACTGAGGAATCTTTTGGTTCTAATTCCGCGTAAGAAAAAGTGGTTTTATTAATTTCTATTATCAGCTATTTTAAATAATGTTCTTTCTTTTTATCGAGGTTGATCAAACTGAACGATGTTACTATTGTATGTTACCTTCTGAAGATTCGCTGCTGGAGCTGCTGGAGCTGCTGGAGCTGCTAGAGTCGCTTTCTTTACTCTTCTAAAAGATTGGTACGATCAATGACAATATTCCCGCAATAAAAGAAAAAAAAAAAAGAAAAAGAAAAAATACTACAAAAGGTGACACTAAAGCCTTACAGAAATTATTGCTATCTTTATATGGCATCCTTTCTCTGAATAAAAATTTTACCTCTGAACTTTTTTCTGGTCTAGCCAACGTTCCGACTAGAAGAAAGAGCAACAAAAATGCCGTAAGTTTCATGTTGACCATGTTTGACTTTACTTTTGTTTCTTTTTTTTTGCGGAAATAATATAGGTGAACTCCTGCAAGCGCTTTGTCTTTCGCTTCCTGCTCTACTTGTACTTTTCCGCCAGACCGTTCACATTTATATAGTTATCGGCTAACTTATGTTAAAATGTTTGACTCTTGATAATGAATACTTAATAACAGGTCTAGTTGCTTGAACATTAGCATCGATATTCAAGAACTTGTCCTTGGCTTTCGCGAAACGTCCACGTTGTAATTATTCTGTTCTCTGTTATTTTGTGAAAAATTGCAGTGTGCTCGTGTATCGTGTTCTGTACAATTGAAGTGTAAATTTTGTATAATCAGAATACGTGGAATATGCAAACATGAGATAACAACAAATTTTGGCGGAGTAAGATATATTGTTTCACATTGAATTAAGATCGAATCGATATCGAATGTTGGGTGTAGAAAGAGAAGAGTATCACATTTATAATAATTTATTAAACATCATTCGAGAAGTCATACACGCGATATCTCCATTCTCCTTGGCGTATAATAACTTTCATTACCACTAAATTGCGTATGTAAAAAAAATAGGCGTAAAAATGGAAAGTTAGGGGTACACGTAACGTTATTTGTTAACCAGAGTTGTTGTTTAATAGTTGGTTGACAGCGTTCAGCGTTGATACCGGTATCTGTGAAAAGGAAACAATTAAGTAACTGAAAATTAAAGTATTTAGCAAGAACAAAAAATTCATTAGCTTCCGATGCATTATGAAGCCGATTCTAGAATTAAATGTAAAACAAATTCTGTCATCCCTTTTACCTTAAAAACATCATCGAAGAAATCATTGTTTCTGTTGGTCTGCACTGGTACGTAATTTCTCGATGCAGGTGTATTGTCCGCATAATTGGTCGCTTGACGTTTTTGAGTATTCGAATTGACAGCGTCTCCAGCCTCTATCGAAGGCACGTAATCAAGAATTACTTGTTTTCTCGGTCCCCAAAACCTTTTCCTAACAATAGGACGAACGATCCTCACTCGTTGAGTGACGATTGTCGGACGATTGTCTATAAAATAAATCCCAATGACATAAAAAAAAAAAAAAAAAAAATTAAAAAGTGCTTGGAAAAGTTATCGATTCACTGAAATTTGATTCTCACCGACAACTTCGTTCGCTTCGTTTGGCAAAGGAGGCACAGGAGGCACAGGAGGTGCTTGTTCGATTGCTCCACCAATTATTTTCACCTTTTCGATCGAATGAATCACTGGTGCCTGAGGAACAGGATTCGCAGAAAGAGTACCAAATATACTAGCACTTGCCACAGGAACCGGCTGAGCAGATTGTGTTTCACGAACCTGACGTAATCATATTTACAGATCGCTAAATCTCGTTAAGAGGACTTAAAATCAACGTTCTTCAAAATGATGTCATCAATTCGACTATGTTTTACCTCTTTATTCGCCGGTGAATCCGTTGGTTTGGGAGCATCCGTGGATCCCGATACCTCGCTCACTATCTGCAAATATTTTTCCTTGAAAGTATTATTGCGACATCCTTTAATGGGCCCAGGAATGAATTTATAATAATTATACGGACCTGTTTAATCTTCTGCGGTTTCTTTCCCGAACGCGTGATTATTTGAATATTCGTACGACCTCTGACTGGTTTTCCTCCATCGCTTTTTTCTCCACTCTGTGTGTTATTCGCTCCATTTTGTGCATCGCTCGAAGCTGGTCCATTGCTACCGGTTCCTGTCGATACTCCAACTCCATGGGTTCCCGTAGTGGCTCCAGCGAAAAGTCCTCCGCTGGCTGGAGAACCCGAACGTCCGCTTCCGTCTAACAAACCGCCTAATCCAGCTGCTGCTTCGTGTCTTCCGTTTCCAAGACCCGCTCTCGCATAGAGGCCGCCTCCTATTGATCGATTCGTTGCGTAAATTGTTTATTTCTGGAAGAATCTTACAAAAAATAACGAGCATAAAAACGCTTCAATCATTGCTTGATTGATCGAAAGGAAAAACAAGTTGCAGCTTTTATAGCAGGAAAAAAGTCTGCGGTCGAGATGGAATTATACTAGCCAGCATTTGCATTGTCGCCGCCGAGTATTCCACCCAAACCAGCGCCCGCATGGGCGCCCCAGGGTGTTCCTGCGCTAGCATGAAGTCCACCACCTGTTCGTCCTCCACCTAGAAGACCACCCAATCCAGCTTCGGCGTGGTAGCCTCCAAAATTGAATCTGATGCCACCATTGGTGAATTGAATGAACGGAAGCTGCAAAAAATAAAGGTAACCGAAAGGATTTTACAGGTGTTTACAGAGAAACCAGATTCTTACAGGCACCGGAAGAAATTTCCAGCAATGAATATACTAAATGAATCCGTTAATTCGGAACGACATTATTCATCCATTCGCTAATCGTTAACAATGGGTCTATAATGTTGACATTGTACAATTGCTACCCTATCGAACACGACGTTGCGAACGTTTTTCCTTTGCTGACGTAAGTAATGTTTTGTGAACGCGTGTAAAGTGAACGTTTAAAAGAATAACCGTGTTGGCTGGTTACTTTCTCGCGTTACCGTAATTTTTTAAATTGAGTTTCTGTGTTTTTTTTTCTTTTTTATTATGTTTTACCGACTTATTGCAACTTTGCGTTCAGTTCACGAAATTTCCGTCTCGATAATGAACTCCAGCCAAGGCCTTTGTCGACCGAATCGTATCGATGAATTTGAATCACCGCTTTCGAGCAACTATATATAATCATCACGAACCACTAACTTGCTATTCGCTTCCGCAATCCTTTCTCTCGTCGTTCTTACGCTTACCGATTATCTAATGGCATTCTATCTTTGGTAAACCTTTCTTCTTTCTATTTCAATAAACTTATTTATAAATTTTGTCTGTTCTCGTTCGTTATCGCGATAGTTGGAATAAGAAAATTTATCAGATGTCGTTTAAAATTAATGTTTACGTTACACTTGGAATCATTAGAAAGTTACACGTTAGAAATCGAGGGAAGCTGTTTACACAGTTTGTAAAGCAGGTATCTACACGAAATGAAAATCATAAACAAAGACTGCTAATTGATCGATTGATCCCGTAACAAAAAATTTCCAAATGTAGCAACGCGATCATCAATTAGACCAGTTTCGTGTCGTCGAAATTCGTTGGTACAATGACAGGAGGTCATAAAAAACTGCTATCTCACGATCATTTATACCGTCAACACACGCGTGAATGTTTATCGAAGAAACACGAGCGACAACGTTTTACCTAAATAATTTTATCAATTGTAAAACTCACCCCAGCCGACGAATCTTGGCTGCTACCGTCGCTACCCTGAGGCATCCCGTTGACGATACCTACTACACAAAACGCGAACACCGCAACTACCTTGCGGCACAGCATCTTTTGTTCAACTGAGTTCTGCCACTGGCTGCACGGCGCATTTACTACCGATTTCTAAAAAGACCTCGAAGGCATCTCAGGCTCACCTTCTCGCCGGGAAGGGATAAGGTCTGACGTAGCTTGAAGAAGAAGTTGTCGAGCCAGTCGCCGAATGCTTCGTGACTGCTAACTTATTGCCGGTTTATACGGCGATTGTCTGCTGAATGTACTACGATTACGGGGGTCAAGGACGATTCGAATGCTCGGGAATAATAGGTGGACAGTCGTTTCATTCTTTGGTCTGTAGTCTTGATACATATGCAGTTGTTCGCAGTCGGTAAGATTCAGCAGGTTCTGTTAGTTTTAAGAGACGCCGATACGAAACGTAGTTTATTCTTAGAAATGGTACAAGTTGAGCAACTTGTAGGATATAATTTTAGAAGAATTTTTGTGGGAATATTGGAAATACCATGGTGCAATCGTTAAGTGTGAAATTTGATCGGGTATTCTAAGAAATCGTATTTTCGAGCAATATCATGGATAATTGGCGCAATAGATTGGCAAAAGAGACAGTAGCTGAGTAAAGGTGTAACAAGCAATGATTTTTTGCCGAACCAGTTCGATGACGCGAGAGTGATCGCGATTGAAACGGCAAGAAGATGGAAAATAAACGAATGCTAATTCTCGGGATCAAAGTTAAATCGAACGGAAACGTGTTTTGTACGTCTTACGCGTCTTGTTTCTTTCTTTGTTCTTGAATGAATTAAAAAAAAGAAAACAAAAATTAAGTTACGCGAATAACAGTATTTTAATAGACCAAGATCCTCTCTATTCGTTCGATGGACAGATGGCTCTTGAAAAAAACCCGTTAATATTCGAGTGTTTAATTCGACGAGCTTCGTTAATTCGAAACGAAGCGGTCCGCGTATATTATTAGTGATAGGTCATCGTACTCGTTAGAATTTTACAGAATCGACGACCATGTAAACCACTGTGAGAAGTGAGAACAGTTGTACTTTACGCATAGAAATGGGAAACGCTCGCATGAAATCAGGAAACGTTCTTTGTTATTTCCTTCAAACGATTAATCGTCGACGAAACAACGCATATGAATCATTCAACCTTGCGAACACAGTATTTTTCATACGTATGGTATTATGATAACTGCGGAATAATTTAATATTCCGCCACAAACTAATTACCATTTTGACGTGAATGTATACCGCTCGTGACGTCTCGAGTACATAAAAAGAAAACTACCGGTCACGCAATTGCTCGTCAAATCGAACTATCAATTCATACTAATATCCATCTTCGTTCGTTTAATACTTATCTTCTATCGAAAACATTTCTTCTATGAAATACCAATTCTGTACAAAAAAAAAGGAGAAATTTATTTCAATATCCAGTGTATACACTATTTAGTTGCTCCTCGATTGTTTCTTTTTGATTTTCATCGAAGGCGTTACAAACGAACAATATACCTATGTAAATGTTTTCCGTATCTCGAGATCGACTCGATGCGCATGTTAATAGTACCTCACAAAGTCATGGAATTTCTCGTGCTCTAAACGTGACCTCGAAATTCGTGGATCAAACTCCGGCTGTGAAAATTTGATGAGGCATTGTCGTTGCCTGCATGGTATCGTTACGTCGATGGAATTGTAATTCCGTAGCTCTCCCTAAACTACAACGTTCGCTCATTCGTTATCTGTACAAACGGTCAAGTGTGACTCGTCCTCTTATCGGTTCATAATTATTGAAAATTTGTTTACATAATAATAATATTGTCTCTGTTTTAAACGCAGGAAGCATACATTACATGTTATTCAAATGTAAACAATTTTAATCGTTCCATTTCCTGTTAGTTTCCTCTTACGATTGAAACGATATCCTATTGCTTTTGGGTGCAATTTTGTTCTGCAATGGAGGATCCTCTTCGTACCCTAATCTATGTTCAGCGTGTGGAGCAATTTTATTCTGTATTCGTGAATTATCGTAAGGATACTTGTTCAGCCTTTCATTCTTTGGGGCAATCTTGTTCTGTATGGTGACATGACTGCTGGTTGGCCGTGAACCGTAAAATGTACCAATTCCAGCGGAGACACCGTGCCAGGTATAGCTCGTATCTTCTTCTATGTTTTCGTAAACTTCGTAACTATTATGGTTATTGTCGGTACTACCATGACCTCCTTGAACACCTATAAAATATTTTCCATTTCAAAATTCATATCTTTGTCCATTTCACGTATTTATCTACAAATGAGTAGAGTATATACCATGATCTCCATGACCACCGTGACCACCCTGACCATTGTGACCACCGTGTCCGCCGTGTCCACCGTGTCCACCATTTCCGCTATAACCGCCAAATACACCTTGAATACTACCTAAAATGCCATGGTTACCGACCAGCAGAGACAAAGCGTTTAAACCAAACGGATCTTTATTGTTAATCTTAATAGTCCTCTTTATTTGTTGCTGTTTCAAACGTTGCTGCTGAAGTTGGTCCCTTTGCCGCTTTTGTCGTTCTCTTTGAGCCATTATCCTGTCCCTTCTCTCTTGTCGCATCCGTTGCAGCTCATCGGCATTTTCGCGTCTCTGTCCAGACGTTACCTTTACAAGGTTGCCAACGGCTTCTAAAGTCGATACGGGGATCTACGCAGTAAGAAACTTAAGTGAGTCAAAGAAAAAAAATGAAACGTCGATGTTTTGGCACCTTTAGAACACTGTCGATGGCCTGAGAATTTTCTGGTCTGAAAGATTGCGCCGCAGCTGCGGTTTGTTTGATCGCCGTGATTGGAATCTAAGGAGATCGAGTGAATTTTAATCGGAGCATCGATAAAACGAGAGGAAATTAAATACTTACGTTAAAGATACTGTCTATCACATGACCTCCTTCTTCCGGAAAATTCTGACGCCTTATCCGTCGCAGGATCACCTTAAATTAAAAATTTAATGCAGCTTACATTTTGGTACCTTGTCTAGTCGTAAAAGTAAGTTGTGATAAACCTGTTCCACGTAAGGAAAACGCAATTTTAATTAGGTAAATGCGAGTGGTGACGTTTGCAGTGGACATTGCGTAGAATTGCTTTTAAACGGTTATTACGTCTACGTTTCTCAATAGCTTTCACTTTTCTACATATAAACAGCGTTGAACGATTTTCTGCACGACGACTGTTAGCCGAAAGGTCATCGCGTCTTTTTATCAAGCGTTACAGTTTTCAGTTGCATTTTTATTTGTACTTCTATCCCGTTGGAAGATGGCAAATTTTTTTTTTTAACGTTCCGTTATTTTGAATTCTTTTTTTAAATTTAAATTCGAGCCTAAGAAATTCAAATTTCAGATATCGAAACTATTCGAATTGAAATTTAAAGTTTAAAATAATAGTACGTGTGCTAAAGACTTACCGTTTCTGATGCTACAACGCAAACGACAGCGCTGAAAACAACGAAAGCGATTCTGAACATTCCTCTCTTTGGCACAACTCTCAACCGATCTTCGTAATCGGTAAACTGCAGCCCAGGTCGACGATCCTCCGATCTATAAGGGTGGCTGCAAAATCCCACGCTGAGCATCGACCAATCACAGTGAAGAATTTTACAGATTGCCCACTGATCCTTTCTATTCCACGTAATCTTTGTACGCACAATTCAGCCCCTCCTTTTTCCTTTTTCACCAAACTGTCGTATTACTTTTACACGTATGCAGCAGCGTGGGTGGAATTAGTCACAACGAAAATAAAATAAAACCGTGTATAAACAATGGATGCAACATCTAACGATACTCGTCAAAAGGAACAAAAAAAGATCGTCGATCAAACAGAAATTAAAGTTTAAAATAAAAACGATGGAAAATATTGTTTAAAGTGATCGGATTTGTTCTTCGCGATCCATGGAAGAGCACTGATCGTTTAATCCTCGATGTATACCAGTGATACTCATATAAGGGCGATTTCTGGGGTTACGGGTTACGCATCGACCAATCGAATCAAACCAAACGTGCTTTCTACTTTACCACAATATCCCGCTTCTAGAATTCACGTCTGATCCTTACTGTCCTATTTTCACTGATCATTTGTACGCCAATACGAGCGTGTGGGTCGTGTGGGACCGCGTTACATAAATATCGGACGATGATCTTTAAAAGTGATGTAACTCGAGCCACCATAAACGCCTTTGATCTTTTGTGCATTTCGAAATGGACTCGAATGTCCTTGGCTCTTTTACAAAACTTAGCTCGAGCAAACGTTATTCTGTCCGAATCGTTTCGGTTCTGTGGCAATTTCAAATCTTCCATTTCGGTTTCTTAATTCTGATTTAATTGGAATCGTAAAAAAGAAAGATCGTTACACGATTTATTAATCAAACTTATGTCATAAATAGCGATCTTATGCTTCAGTCTTTGGCTACATGCTACGAGAATATACACCGTTAGATAATTATCGTAATGCAAGAAAAGTCCTACGATGATCTTCAATACGCGTCTGGATTGTCTCGAAGGAAAGTCCCAACCTGATTCCCTAGATCTCTCTGGAACTCTTTCACTGTTATTTCCGATTGCTGCAACGTTAAAGATCAATCATTGGATCGATGAATTAAATAAGAAGTCGTTCAAAGAATTGTCTTACGTTTAACGCATCTTTCCATTCGATATTGAAAAGTCTAACGAGTCCTAGAACGTTTCTTCTGATCAAACTCTGTAGTCCGGATCTAGTCAGGACGAAGGGTGCTTGCGTAGTCGTCGCTGTTCCCGTTGCGTTGACGATATTCATGTTTTTTCCGGTGTTCGTGGAATTTGCAGCTGTTAAAGATCCACTCATCATTGTACTCTGTGTAGCTGAATCTGGCGCTATGTTGTTGTTGATGATCTCGCTGATCTGCTTGATTGCTGATCTCGTATCATTGATCGACTGAAACGAATGACATTTGTTTCGCAATAGTCTTAACTCTGCTACGACTCTCGGGTCATTTTTTAAGGTTATTATTATTTTACGGTAAATGTCGTACCTCAAACGTGATTCTTGCCAAGGTCCAAAAGAATCCTGGCTTCTGTTTTCGCACTTCCCTAACTATCCTTCTCGACTCTTCAGGGATGATGTTATTCTCGATACCATTCGTATCGAGGTTCTTCTCGCTTGAATCTTCGGACAAAAATTTATCGAGAATTCTCATTTTCTCCGTGATTTCTTTCTCGTTCAAGTCACTCTTTGTATTTTTCTCGCCGAGATTTATTAGATCTTTATTTGAATTCTCTTCGCGATTGCTGGACGCAATATTGTGATAGCTACGATATCCTTCGGTTTGCAGATATTTCGTTTCTGGTACCGTCTCAGGGTAACTCAACGAAGCCGAAGGACTTTGAAAATGATTTATTTGGTAAATAGGCTGAGATTCTCTTTCGTACTGTGTCACGTGTGGCAGTGGTATTTGAACACTGGAAGGGTCATACTCGTCAGAGAACACTTGGACACGATGTACCTGTGGCGATCCAGGATCCACGGGATTAGACTGTTCGTAATTCGCCCAATAGGATCGTTGAGGATCGCTGAGAAGAGGTTCGACGAAGCACAGTAGCGACAAGCTGGCAACCAATAAATTGATCGACGATTCCTGCATCTGCAATCAAACGCTGTTGATCGATCATAGAATTCACGCATCGAAGATAGTTAAAGCACACTGAGAGGACCGACTTCGAGTAACAGACGGCTGGTACTTGTTTCACGAAGAATCCGCCGGTGGATGTTACACGAGGAGACTCGATCCAACCGTTTCACGCAAACCTCGAAACATTCGTGAAGAAGAAAAGGAGTCGAAAAAGCGAGGAAGCTACGACTGCCAGAATGGTTGGCTATTTACTCGAGCCGTTAAACGCTCAGACCTGTAGCGTTCGCGCCATTCTCATCACGTAAACATGGCGCGAGCGTTAGCCAGGAAAATGGGAAAAAATGCGACTAACGAAGCGATTTGTATTCGTTGCACGAGTAGATTCGATTTAAAAGGTACCTATTGATTAGCCAAAGGCAAACTAATCTCTAAGGGAACGCGAAATGTTCTACGCGAGGCGCTTACAGAATCATAGTTCGTGAGTCATGCGTGCACCGCGTTGCAGTCACGCGAGCCAAGAACGCGAAGTTGTGCTTCTGGAACTGACCGGCGAAAAAAATTTTAGAAACACCAATTGTTCGTGCACCTTCGTAGCACTTTCACTTCTTGCACTTTCCAGCACTCTCCAAGATAAAAGTTAACGCGATTTAATAGCGGTTCAACATTTTTTTCGATCGATTAGACGCGGATTAATCGGCAGAGACGATCAAACAGTTGTTTTCCTTAGCTCAGATCCAGCACGACTGTCCAACAGCAATCGAAATTCGACTTTTCGGTGGTCTATGATCAGACGCTTCCCCTCGTGCTCCATTTTTACACGTACATGACCTCGAGACAGAGCGTGCAGGGAATTAGTTAGCAGCGATATTTCGCCGGTTTCGAAATGACCGATCGGCCGCCGAATTTCGAACGTGATGCAACGGACATCGTAATTTGTCCTGTGGTGTTACAATAATCCTTTTACCAATAACGATTGCCTATTCTTTTTTATCATTTGAAAGCGTGCCTCGACCAACGCTGTCACAAATTAGACGGTGAGCGGTGCAGTTTGTTAAAATCGAACTCGAGGTCGTCCAGTTTTTCAACATTCTGCGAACGTTCGTTACTCTCGGTCATTTTTATCCGTGTAACCTCTCGATTCTATCCTTTGTATCCTTTGTAACGTGTCGATCGCACGATTAGGAGGCTCTGAAATTCGTTACGCAATGGACGATCATCGCGTAACACACGGCCAGGCGAAGTGAAATCAGAGCTGCGCTCGCTGACCTAACAGAGGCATTAATGCACTCGGTAATTGACTCGAGATCGGTACGATCTCGTCATCTGGCTTATGAACAAACATCGATATACCGTTGTTGTTACGGAACTGTACGGTTGCTTGTGCGCGTCGTTTAATCGCACGCAAAGACTTTCGAGCACAACGGTTACGGTTGTTACAACAAAATGGACAATTTCCTTCCACGCGAGTTACAGCCGAAACGCGAGAAAAATTGATGCGTGTAAATGACAGTCGAAATGAGACGTAAGTAAAGCGTGTAACCTGGTCCGTGTCGGTCTTCAAGATTTCTATATATTATTCTCCATTTTCCTTCGTTTATTTTTGGTGCGGTTGCGATCAAACCGGTAACCGAACCGCCGAGACTTTCTACGGAACTTCCGCGAGTTATCGATTACGCGATCGTGTGAAAGGACTCGGTTCGATAAATCTGGAAATCTGGCAATCTCCGATCCAATTAACTCAACGATAACCCTTCAATTTTTTTTCCAACGTTAACTGGATCCTGTTCCTCTCGGCGAATTATTATTCCTGTCGCATAAACTCCCGAACAAGTAAACACAAACGATCTCGATGGCCAGAATCGGCGTTGCATCGGAATCCCCGACTTTCTCACAGCGTGTCAAGTTCGATTCTTCGACTTGGCGTCCGTTCAACAACACTCGACCAGACTCCACCGCACACGTCGAATCATCCGTGATTTTTCGACAGCGATTATGTAACTCCTTTCGCGAGAACTCGAACGATTGGCACGTTGGAACACAACCGTGTTACTCGAGGTTCAGCAGAATTCATACTTGCAAGTTAGTCGCGCTAGACCGTCGGGAACACGTGGATAGCCAGCCATCTTTCACTTTCACTCCCAGCCGTCGCGCGACCACGTGTTTCCTCGAACATAAATCGATTTAATTTCTTCATTTCAAGATCGCGATGCGCTTCCTTGCGATCAGCGACAAAAAATTACCGCGTACGCAATTGTACTCGAATATAGTTTTTCGTTAACGCGTTTCTACGTTTGTTTATTGTAATTCGATAGAAGCAATTTGAAAATGCTTCGTTTGAAAATAGTCTGAAAGGTAGAAGAAGTTTTTAGAAGGGTGGAAGCAGTGCAATTTTCGGTAACTTTGTTGCTTACACGGTCTAATTCTTACGTGACCTTTTTTCCCATTATGTCTCGCAATGAAAAGTTCGAGCAAAGTGAGCGGAACTTCGTAGTTTTCAAAATTCTGTCTTTGTTCGTTAAATATGAAAGGAAAGCGCAATTATGGACATCGGTAATCTTTTAGTTGCAGGTAAAAGGTACAATTTTCTTTCGGCGATAACTTCGTTTCGACGTCTACTCACTTTTATTTGCTCTCCACAAATATTTATTGTGCAATCTTGGCCGTCTTCGTCCACGAGCTTTCACGCAATTCCTTCTTATTCCGTCGTGTGAGATCTGAAAACCTGCGAGAAACACTAACATAATTTTTGAGTTACGATTAAATAATCAATAAAAATCAACAAAAGATGCGAATAAGAATTGGATTACGAACGTTTCGCGCGACGATAAAGTTACAGAATTCGAATTCGATACGAGAACTTAGAGACCACTGGACACGAACTGAACTCTAATATCGTACAAAACAGCACGAAAGTGCAGAAGAAAAAAAAAAAGTACGATCGTACAGTTTACCATGTCACTTGCGTGTCGGCAAAAGTATGCATTTTTCCTGTCAATTACAAAGGTATCGGTTCGCTATCGAGCTCGTTCTCGATTCGCAGACACCACGTTGCGAAACAACAAATTTATTTTGAGAAAAATTCGAATTCTGCGCGTGAATTTCACCTGCGCGACGTTTCGGCTGTTGTGTTGTATAATAAAGCGTAGTCAAATCTGTTCTTACGCAACAGTCTCGTAATCGCTTATGAAATAGTCATCGGGAATCCTTCGACCTCGTTACGGCTCTGGGAATTCGGTCAACTATCTTCTATGATAAACAAAAATTAAAAACCAACGAGGAAAATGGAGAAAGTCAGTTTTGTTCATGCATTTCCATTAACAATTCGTTCCAGCGTTGTTCTTCTCTTGTATCACAAACAAGAAGCGAAATAACAACAAACGTGAAATCAAACCGTGTAGCGCTTAGTATCACTGAAAAATTTATAATTAATACTCAAGGAACGAGTAATTATTTCGAAACATGTGGCATGTCATGGAATACACTAAATTCTTCATGGAATTATACCAACTACTATATCACAGATATCCCAAGTTTGTATTTAAAAAGAAATGACAAAAATTCAGAAAATTTTTTTAACATTACAGTCTCACCTTAAATCGGACAATGCAGAGTTCTCAAGATTCATCAGAACTGCTTCATCGAAGCAAAACTTCAGTCAGCTTCTGCGTTGCAGACCGGTCTCCGTACAGCAGCGACGAAACGACACGTGGCGGGCAAACGCTTGAGAACAAGTGCATCTTGTTGGACGGTGGAACCGACACTAACGAGATGAGTCTCTCCGCCTTTCGATGCCACGAATCAGTCCCGAAGGTCGTCCACGTTTTTACGAAAGACCTCGCATGCCCTGACAGCGGAGCAATTTTACGAAATTCTAGAGACAACCCCCGCGCCCCGTCGTCCATTTCTCGAACTCTTCGAATTTCTGATGAAGAAAAATTTCCCATGATGACGCACGACGTGTGCTCCTCTGCATGTTCACTGGATATCCTTCTTGCGTGGAAAATTAGGCAATGGACGGTGCTTATGTAAATGGGATGAATCGTTGTATGATCGTGCTTTTAGAATTTTTAACGCGGAGAAAAAGGAAGATGGCTATAAAAATTGCAAACAAAGATTATATATATTTTTATGCACTGCTTTAATTATCTTTTGAACGAGCGTTGCAAGTGGCACAGGTTTGGTCAACTTTCCGTTAGGTTGCGTTCTACGATACGAATTTAAAAATATTTGGTCGAAAAATAGCGAAGAATTGTAAAAGCCTGCAAAGTAATGTCGTATCTCTGTTTAACATACTTTAATAAAATCCGTTAATGAATTATAAACTGTTATTTTTTAAAATTGACGCCGTCGATCCTTAGGAACCAATGACGTAAACGAAAAGTTTAGTGTCGGTTCGCAGAGACCGACGTTACGCTTGATGTGTTAACGAATCATAATTCCCGCCTAAGAAATTGTGGTTGGCGCCTAGAAAATAGCA
>SMSQ01005774.1:21923-46326 GCA_019453375.1 Ctenoplectra terminalis | reverse complement strand
AGTCTAAAAATATATGAAACAAGAAATTCATAAACCTCGATTATATTTCTACGAAACCACGCTGATCCAAAGTGATTATTCAAGTTTTGATCAAAATTATGCAAAAAGATATCGTTTTATCGTTCGAAGGAAAACTTGTTTTTTATAAGTTTCACCTGCCAAATCGAAAGTCGTTGTTGAGCCCACTAAAGAATCTTGTGTTTTTAATGAGGTCTAGACCCCAGGATTCAATACTTTATTGTAAGCCCTGTTTATTATAACTGTAAGCTACTTTGTTGAGCCGCGGCGCAGTTAAATCGCGGGAAATAAAGCCTGCTTCGAAATGATATATTCGGTAATAAATGACCACGGTGAAAATTATGCTTGCAGGGAATTGTTTTTCATTCAACTGGACGCCGACCGAGTTTTATTCGCCATTTATGAATTGGCAACAGCATTCGATTGGCGGGGAATACATTATCGAATTGCCATAGTAACAGTTTTTATCTCGTGCGGATTCTTTTACAGCGCGATTCAGGCGGGAATTACGCGCCGCGTTTATGCATTGGTCGATAAAGAAAAAATGATAGCTTCGTTGAGACACGATTAAATGCAGGAATATAAATAATCTGCTTTTATGTTAATTTATTTAACGTGTCCAACTATTAACCAAACTTAAAAACTATAAATTTTATTACATTTATCGATCGTTTATTTCCGCGAATTTAATAATTAAACGTGTGAGTAGTCAATTAAAATTTTAAGATATGTAGAGCAGACCTAGACGGATCGGATCACAGGGATAATCTGATCAAAATAAGAATTCAGTCAAAAGAAAGATTTTCAAGTTTAAAAAATTTTGTATTATTAATGTTCAAATTAAATGGGTATTAATTACGAATCTATAATGAAATGTTAACTTTCTAAATTTTTATTATTATTTTTTCATTGTCTAAAAAAATAATCCGATTCGCCTCGATCTTATGAGAAGTATTGATATTCCAGATCAATTTTTCACAATCATAAATACTACATGCACGTAGAAATAAAAACTTACAGAAAAAATGTACAACAGTTGACCTCTTGTTTTTATTTAATCAAGGTACGTATTTTCTTTATCTTGTTTCGCAACAGAAATTGTAAAAAATCATCAACTAACAACACTGTACTATAGTTAGTAGCATTTTTGTATTACAATCTTCAAGCATATAATTAACCAGTATAAAAATCATAACGAACGTAAGTTCAAAAAAGAATTAATTTTATTGTAAGAAATATACAATTCTTTCCACAGGAAATTAATACTTTCTAAACATAATATATATTTAATTTAACACGTTCTTTCATATTACTTAAAATCTCAGTGCGCTACAAATTATACAGGGCTTTCTACGTATGTACGGAAATATAAACTTACAAATAAAAATATTAATTATATTTGTAAATTGAAAAATGGAGGTCAATTTTGAAAAATAAATTTAATATTTCCTACAACTTTTATTTCTTTGAACGAGTTCTATTAAAGATGTAATATTACATGTAAATTTACATACTTTTGAAACACCCTATACACTACCTTACTTTAGCAGTCGCCATTTGTTTGTGCCTAAATAGTGTATCGACTACGTAACTGAATCTAAAATAAAATCGTGTCGTGCATCTACATTTAACAAACCAAGAATTACTATAATCGTAGATACTTTATTCTTGTTACTAAAGAAGTGAAAAATATTATTTAAATTTTCAAGATAAGATCAACAATGTTTAACATGTAGAACTAATGAAACAATCACATTTAATTTTAAAATCAAGTCAAATAGTGTTACGCACTGTATTAACTCCAAAGTATTTTCGCTATCATATATTATTTTACTTGTAGTCGTTAAAATTAATTAGATTTTCTATTTCTATAAGGCCTTTCTCGTTCTTTTTTACGTTCAACAGTAAAAAGACGCAAGGTTCCTCATTGTGAATTCAGCTTTAAAGCCGGCTACCAGTATTGCAGACGCAAACGATTGATTTGCGAACCCGTACAGAGTCATGAAGTCATACGAGCAACAAAGTCGATGCAAGAAAATGATATAAACGATCTGACGATTGGCTCCTGGTTAAACGTCGATCGGTTGCCGGCGCATAGTTATGCTAATTTCAACGTATCAACGTTAATATCGGCTATTTATGATCGTCCGGTGTATGATTTATGTTCATTACTTTCACCTGACTGATACACCGATAGCCAACGAATGCTGGCTTACGAAACAGGGGAATTAAATTCACTGTTTTGTGGAATTGCCGATCCGCTTCTGATAATTTAATGCGGATGTCACGCAATATTGAAATTGTAAAACGGTTAAAATGTAATTACAATGTTACGGTTAAAAATAATTAAGTGAAAGTCATTTATCAATGAAATATGTATTAAGCAGAAATTAGATAAGAATTGCTTACACTCGATTGAATAAAACCCAGAAAAGAATTCTAAAAAAAGAATTACATCCAATTGAATAAGCAATTAAGGAGAGAAAAATTCAANTCCAAAGTATTTTCGCTATCATATATTATTTTACTTGTAGTCGTTAAAATTAATTAGATTTTCTATTTCTATAAGGCCTTTCTCGTTCTTTTTTACGTTCAACAGTAAAAAGACGCAAGGTTCCTCATTGTGAATTCAGCTTTAAAGCCGGCTACCAGTATTGCAGACGCAAACGATTGATTTGCGAACCCGTACAGAGTCATGAAGTCATACGAGCAACAAAGTCGATGCAAGAAAATGATATAAACGATCTGACGATTGGCTCCTGGTTAAACGTCGATCGGTTGCCGGCGCATAGTTATGCTAATTTCAACGTATCAACGTTAATATCGGCTATTTATGATCGTCCGGTGTATGATTTATGTTCATTACTTTCACCTGACTGATACACCGATAGCCAACGAATGCTGGCTTACGAAACAGGGGAATTAAATTCACTGTTTTGTGGAATTGCCGATCCGCTTCTGATAATTTAATGCGGATGTCACGCAATATTGAAATTGTAAAACGGTTAAAATGTAATTACAATGTTACGGTTAAAAATAATTATGTGAAAGTCATTTATCAATGAAATATGTATTAAGCAAAAATTAGATAAGAATTGCTTACATTCGATTGAATAAAACCCAGAAAAGAATTCTAAAAAAAGAATTCCATCCAATAAGCAATTAAGGAGAGAAAAATTCAAAAATTCTTTTCAATTCGATAAAGCGAAATAACCTACCTTATCGTTGATCCTATAAAAAAAAATTATATCGTCGAGTCTAAAATATTGAATAATCTACAAAATAATCTACACAGCAAGAAACGAATGTAACGACCATGAAGGCGTGCGAAATTTTCTTGCGAGCGAACGTAACGAGGTAAAATAATGAAAAATAATGCAACGGCCGCCGCGGCTGGATGCAGCGAAAATTTAAAACGAATCGGCTCGTTGCGCCGGGGATAATGGCGGAGGGGATTGCGCGCTTATTTTTTAGCATTCTGCAGCTTTGCCCGAGACGGCCTGACCGAAACTTTTCCAATTTAAAGTTTCCTTCCGGGCCGACTTTCGCGCTGCAGCTATCCGGACGGGGGTGTCTTTATTGCGCTTGACAACGTTGCCCTCGCTGCGGCCACTCCACGAGCGCGCGGGGGGTTGCACCACTAACCTCCCCCTTTTCGACCACCACCCCCTGTGTTCCCCACACCCCGCTGAAATTTTAGCTTTCGTAAACACACGTCCTATCGGCGTTTTTCTTTCGGAGCCCTTTTCGCTGGGCGTCGTTACTGTCAACAGGTAAACCCCCGGTATCCCGTTTGTACCCCCGGCTATTAATTAACTTTCGTGAAACTTGGCGAGGCAGCAAGGGGTTGAATCCGTTTCAGAACGCCGTCTCACGTTGGCCGCTGCAGCTTTTCGAAAGCTTCTTCTGGTGTTTGTTCGAGTGGATTGCTCGCAGGGTCTTCTTTTTTTGTTTTCAAGATACCAGGAAAGGAAGCGGGGTGCAACCGGGAGGGTTCGAAAGCAAATTTGGTAAATTCGAAGCTGAAGGTGGGGAATAAGAGGTGTTTCTGTTTTTCATGTTAATCAAGAATGGGTTCTTCGGTTATTTCGGTGTGAAGAAATTTTGAAGGATTGGAGGAATAAATACCTCGGGTTACGAAAAATAGGATATAATTATGTGGGAGTGAAGAAAAAATTATGATACGAAATGTTTAGTTATATTTTGGTGATATCAAAGTTTAAGATATTACTTCGTACGGATTTAACTGAAATAAGGAGTCCTAATTCTAAATTGTTTAATATTATTAGAACTGTGGAATTACGAAGTTTAACATAAATATAATCGCATAATTCACGGTGATCAATATTGAATATTGTTTTTATCGTAGCGAGTACTAAAAAAATGGTAACTAATATAAGTACATAATTAGAATTTAAATTATCTTTAGAAGTTGAAATAAAATTGGGATGTAAATTGACATGACTTTATTTTCGAGCGCCATTTTCATTCTCGATAAATTATTTTATTTCTATGTTAGTTTAAGAGCTCAACATTTTTTCAGTTTCTTAATTTCCAAAGAGAATTTAATAGAACTTAATTTTAGAAGAAAGTTATCGATGACGTTAAGTAGGTCTGTTTAATAATTTAACAAGTCGATTGCTTCATATTTTAAACAAGAAACGTTGGAAAGAAGAATTACAAATCCATCAGACACGATCGTAGAGACCTGTCAAGTAATACATAGTGTAGTTTCATAACTCTTTCCAGGTATTTCTGTTCCTTCCTTACTATTAAGAAGAAAAACGAGGCTAACGTTGAAAGCGTAGTTTTCATTGAGCCTCATAAGGTAGCCGCAACAAGTCTACGTTCTCATTTTCCACGGGACATGGTTCTTCCTTACTTTTGTTGCGTTTCAACCATGACCTTATTTTCCGTTACGGATCATACCCGAGCCATCCTGCTCTTTTTGGTATACGCGCGATCCTTGTCATTCGCTGAATGCAATATGGAATTAGAATGCGTAATACTTCCAGAATATACAATGTGACTGTACGGTGCAATCTACAAACGTTGTTTCACTTTTTAAAAAGTTTCACTTGCTTTTAAGTAAAATAAAAGATTGCTTTTTAACGCTAAACCTACCGACGATTATACTACACCTGCTCGTATCAAAGAAATTACAATAATAGATACTTGGAAAAATACATAATGCTGGAGAAACAAATCTTTAACCATATATTTTACAGAAAATCACAAAAAAATATTCAAAAATGCACCGTTAATACATTATAAACTTTGGACAAGAAATTACGAAACGGGCATTTGACCGCTTCGGTAGGTTTAGTGTTAAATACAGATAATCAATCAGAAAATTATTAGAACCAAACGACTTTAACTGTTTAATGGAGATGTAAAACTGTAAGACAAGTAACAATGCATTTTTTGCTATAAAGGTTCTAGTTGAAGGCTCTAATTAAGAACTTAAGGGTATAAATATCTTTTGATTAATCATTATGCTTCAAGTATACCGATATAATGTACGTAATATGATAGAATTATAATAGGGTCCCGTGGTCGCCTTAACCCATTTGCATCACGACTTACATTGCAGGGACTCTCACTTATCACCGAAGCCTACACGATTGATCGTGTGCAATTCGTCAGATCATTTATAACTCGTCCAACAATAAAATAATAAAAATATAAACATAAAAATATTTCCCATTCTTTATTAATGCTAACTGATTGTGATGATGTATCAGAGCACAAAGAATAATATACATCAATAAATATAAAATTCGCTATTCGCTATAAAAGTCGCTATCGGCGGATTATTCCGCGTTTGGTGCTATCGAGAAGATATTGCACGCGGAATATTCCGCTTGGTGATGCAAATGGGTTAACAATCGCCTCTTCAAATTCTTTCCGACTCAAGCGTGCTCTTATTTTACTAAAAAAATTCCTAATTTTTATAAAAATGTGTCCTTAACACATTGTGTACGGGTCACGAGATATCTCGTATACAGTAAACCGAACATTGTGGTCGGGTTACGAGATATCTCGTTTCAATGTTTTTTCAGACGCGCATATCGACGATAGAAACTGCAAGTAGATTTTTTTGTTACGTTACCAAGACAACGAAGCCATGCATTTTCTTATGGCAGATAATTAGCGAAATAAATGTATGTCGAAATTCCGAAAAACTTTGAAACAGTCGGTCAGGTCTGTGTCGATCGTGCATCGTACCTTATAAAGTGTCTTATCGTTGTACATTTTGTTATTTGAAAGTCTACGTTTTAATTTACGAGGAAACGGGTTTTTAATTATTTTACAAAATAGACCCTAATTCCAAGAAAGTAACAAAATGAAAAATTTTTAAAAGTGCGTTTATGCATTGTACAAAGTTTTTTTTCGAGCGTTCAAAAATGTACAAAGTACCGTACGCAACGTGTTAACATAAAATTGAAACAAGGAAATTTGCGTATCAAAGTTTGCAAATTTTTTAACAAAAGGGAAATTGAATTGGGTGAAAAAAATTACTTTAGCTACAACATTGCAGACTTTCTTTTATTTTATCATCGAGAACCGACGCGGTATAGCGATCAATTTCTTAAGCGTTAATTTCTTGGCGACTGTTGTCAAAGAAACACTCATTTTATTAAATTTTATTTTACCAAGATAATTGTCCTTCATTGCCAGAGTCTTACAGTAAGACTGATTTTATGATATTTATTTCTATAAAGATTGATCACTTAAAATTGAATTATTAATTATTTGAATGCATGAGATACTGAAGTAATTTAATTTTAATAACTAAACTTGTTGAGATAAAGTGAAAAAACAGAAAGAATTTTAAATACATTCCAAGTTATTAAAAGTATTTACTTATTGTAATATTATCTGCAATATTTATAGTTTTATATTATAAAAAATTTCAAAAAATATTCTAAACAATTTTGTTAAATTATTTAAAAAGTTCGTAGCGTTTTTAACAAGTATTTGTATTTTGTTTTAAGCATACTTGATAAGATTAAAAGGAGATTATTTATAATGAACTTTTGCCAAAAATAGCGAAGCACTTAATTCGAACAAGCGCAATTAAGAAAAACTTCTGAAATTGGCCAATACAAAACACAAAATAACTATGCTACATATTTCGATGAAAAATCGGCAAAAATTACCCTAAAAGTGAAATTCTATCTCACCTACCTTACTCGCAGAAAATTACAAAGTTCGATTATCTATTCTTCTAAAATCATTTTAATATCAAAAAAATTCAATACATAGAAACTTGACAAATTTTTCCGAAGAAATTCAATATCAACGAAAATAAAAATTTTTTTGCAAAATGAATCCTGAAACTACCCAACAGACGACGAAAAGTCACAAAAATAAATAGCGCATACTTTATTTCATAAAATATTAATTCTGTACGAATTTAATACTTTTGAATTATTTTAAAATTTTACAAAGAACTTTCCGAACAATCCAATACATTATTCCATGCCTGAATTGCTTGGAATTTCACAAATCCGGGAATCAATTGCCCATCTTTGGGGACAACTTTCTCGAAAACTGACCCTAGCTGGTTTCCATTGTGAATGCGGCTTAACAGACGGTGGTTAAGCTTTTCTGGTAATTAAGTGCGGCTTATGTCGACGCTGCGAGGGTGGCTGCGGTAACCTTAGAGGTTAATAACTCAGGGGAGGCCAGAATATGATATTGTTATGGGGTCGGTTGTATAAGAGGGGGTGCGATGTACCAGGCACCCGTGAACCCTACACCGGCTGATTAGGCTCGTGCCAGGCGTTATTAATCCGCTAACTCATCCCCACCTGACCTCGCTAACGAGCACGGCCACGGTACACTTGCACGTGCCACCGGCTCTCACGTGACTCGAAAGCTTCTACCTCGCTAGGGTGCGATTTTCCCCGAATTTTTTCGCCGAACTTAGGTACAAGGTAAAAGTTTATTCCAGTAATGACTCCTAAACAGCGATGTTTCCAGTAACATTGAAGCAATGGTTTAACTCTGCTACAGTTCTTCAGTCATTTTTGTCCCAATCGTATTCTAATTTCTCATTTGAGTTTTCCTATTTGAAACGAACATAAAGAATTTGTTGTTAACCCTTTATAGCCCGAATTTTGTCTGTTTATTGGAGAAAAAATTAGGATTGATGACAGTTTTTCACTTTGATTTGAAAATGTTTTAACTAATAATTAGTGTTGATGAATCGTGGTGTCGCAACAGTAATACGGTAATCAAATTTAATAGTGCAGTGATAACTAAAGAAAATTAATTTTTTAAAATGTAGATACATCAGTTTGTAACTTTTAAGTCACACGGTCCCATAGAGGGTTAATATATTCTCTTGTTTCAATCTTGTATCGTGTTTTAGAATTTTTTTTTAATTTACGAGGAAACGGGTTTTTAATTATTTTACAAAATAGACAAACAACTAAGGAGTTGTTTTTAAAGAAATGATAGAGTAATTGCAGCCAGGAAATTTCAAAGGCCATAGATTAAAAAAGAAGAGAAATCGAAGAAAGGTGTTTGTTTAGTAAGGTTCATGGTGTATGAAGAAGGACAGGCGATTGTAATTTTGGGGAGTAAATTGCAGTGTTTTTAAAACATGACGAAGATTTTTAATACATAATAAGGAAAGAATTAACGCTTAACGAATATTTATTTCTACGGAAGAAATAAAAAATGAAACGTATATAAAAAAATAGACAATGCAAGGGAGAGTAATCTTTACAGATATTTTTAATAGAAAATTCCTAAAAATCGCTAAAAATGCGTCACGGTAAATTTATAAAATTTTAACAAAAAGTTACAAATCAGTCGTTTTGACCACTTTCGTAGTTCTAGTGTTAATAATAAAATGTTTACGAAAATAATGGTGATTTTGAAATTCTATACTTGAAAGTTGGTTTATGGAATCGTGGAAATAGTGAGAAATCTTAGCTTAGAAAAATGATCGCTTAACATAATGTAATATTTTTTATGTATTTTTTGTTGTTTAGATGTTTCTTTAAATTATGTTGCTTTTGACAAATTTTTATTTGATGAAAAATCTCATGTTGACATTTAATCATTTTGAATTCAAGATTAATTTAATTTCATAAGACTTTTAAAGCATTTCGGTTTTAATTGCAGAGTAATTGATTTACGCAAGATAACTATTCTGTTTCCTTCATCAGAAACAGCAAATTTAATATCTAGAAATTCCCCAAACAGAGAGCCACTGGCGTGGAATGCGTTGGGTTAATTCGATGTAATATCACCAAGAAGAACATAATAACCAGCGAGACGTTAACGTATCTGTTATAATTAGAGATTCATAGCTTTAGAATTTAATTACCCTGCTTTATTATTAACTAGCACTGTATATTATAATCGGTGAAATTGGCAATAGTAGCAAAACTTAGTAGTTCTAGTATCGAGACTTACAAACAAAATTCTCATAAAGATGTTTTGTTATGTTTCCTGTATCACTAACAATGCCATACTAACAATAAGTACAGTTTGGTTCCATTGTATTAAAAGACAGAAATTTTAGTATTAGTAATTTAACAACATATTTGTTGTACGAACAACTTTGTTTATTTAATCTTCATGAAACTACCAATTTCGAATAATCTGGGCTAAACAGTAGAAAATTATTGAATTTATACAAAATAAAAAATGATGTACAACTCTGAGTACCACTGTTTACCATTAGAATAACCAAATTTGTCAAAATGATGAGCTAAATAATTTTATACTTCGTCGCTATTTATTTATAAAAAATATGTGAACGTGTAAAATATTTTTAAAATAGTTCTATCTCCTATCCTAAAATAATGAACGTGTTCTAGAAACAGTTTAATTTTATTACAGCGTAAAATTAGGAATATTTTGGACTTAGCTTCAATCAACCCATTTGCATCACGATTTAAATTGCAAGGCAGTTTTCACTTGTCACCGAACCCTATACGACTGATCATGTTCATTAAATTATTTATATCTTGTCCCGATTTAAATATTTCCTATTCTCTATTAATACTATTTGATTATAATGAAATGTCAGAGTACAAAGGATAATATATCTTATTAAATATAAAATTCTTAGTGCAAATATTTTTATTCAACGGTATGATATAATGTTGTTAGTAGATTATTCTTTGTTTGGTGGTCAACAGAAGACATTACTTTCGGAATACTATGGGTTCATACGCGAATACTTTACATATACTTCAGGTGCAACTATCACTGTAAAAAATTTTTTGTTCCAACTGGCTGAAGATGTCGTTACTGAATATAGAATTAAATGAAACGTGGTTTTCACCACTCATGAAAATTAAAGACTACTGACAAAAGGTTGGTTCACACGCCTAGAATTTCCAGCCAAAGATTCGATTAACGCAAACCCTGTCAATTTGGTTATTGCGATAAATATAGAGTAAATACTATTTACATTCGACGTAAAAAATGTACTCGCGATGTACTCACGAAACGCAATTTATTTGTAAAAAATGTTCCGTATAGTTATATTTGAAGAGGGAAAAGATAAATGAAGATTATTAAAAATTTTTATAGCTAAAAATTTATTTTGCTAACTATTTATTTACATATTAAAGAACTGAATAGTAATAATAACGAAGAAAAAATTTTTTCCAAAAGGTACCTGTCAAATTGAAGAACATGGTAAAAGTAAATACACATTTAATTCCTTTTATCTAAGATCTCAACTATTATTCTAAAAAAAACGCGTAAAAAGATATCTGAAATATGTAAAACGGAAACCGATCAATTTCAAAAATTCATAACAACGTTTATCAATTTACAATCTCAATAATTTCAACCATATCCCCAAAACAAGAAATTTTCCTTAAAATTCACACGTTACGTACATGCCTAGTATCAGCAATAATATCTATGAAAGAAGCCCCGCTTTTCTGTTTAATAGGAAGCAACAAACTACACTGACAAGAGTACGAATCGGCCATACTAATTTTTCTCACGCATATCTGATCAAAAAAGAAGATCCAATGTGCATCAGTTGCAACTTTAGGAACTCTATCCATCGTATCGCGACATCGTGCCCGGCGTATGAAAATGAAAGGAAAATATTTCAAATAAAGGAAGACACTAAAGAACTTACTAGAACCGTCAAATCGTGTAAAAATCTGCTTAGTCTTTTGAAACATGTAAATCTTCTGCACCTAATTTAAGCTTTGATCCAATATGGTATTACCTGTCCAATGGTCACTTTCGTCTTGCACTGGGACTGTATCCCAGTCATCCATCTGCTTTACATATGTCTGAAGTGGAATTTACTTCATTGGTTTCATATTAAATCAATCTTTTCCTGACGGTGAAATTACGTGGTTGCTAATGATCCATTCGGGTTGATGCAACTTTAAATTTAAATTAAAAAAAAAAAAAAAAGAAATCTTCCTTATACCATTCAAAACTATTTCAATAAAAAATCAGCAACATCTCAATTACGAGCATACACTGATACCAGGGTTCGAAGGTCGCGAAGAGAGCTCGAAAATCTCCAGATTGTCGAGGGGTGGTCCCCAAGCTCTTTGTGCGTCCTTATTGTTGCCCTTCTGGCCCCGGTGCTAATCTAACCTGACCCCACACGTCTAATCCGAACGGCGCTCGTCCAGGATAGATTGACAGTTTAAAATATGTATAATGGAGCGAGGGAGAGGGTGTTCCAGGAATGGTGGAAGGTCTGGATTAAATTGGACGCCGTGAATTAATCGGCTTCTGTTTGAGTGAAATTGGGCAAGCGCTGTTAGGAAACGTGAGCATCGACGCGGCCCATTGTGTCGTCGCGCATCCCCTGCCCTTTAAATCATATACGCGCCACCCCTGGCAACCTGCTGGCCCCTATTAATCGGCCGGTAATCGCGCATTCACGTGAATGGATCACGGGGATGACTGGAACGAACGAAGGAGGTATTGTATCTTTGTTCCTTTCGGTTCTTTTGTGCCGCCTGTTTTGGGAGGAGCTGCACGAGCACGGGCCAGAAGCTCGCAGGGGAAGCTTTCGAGTTTCGAGTAATGATCAATCCTTTGACTGACGGATTCTTTCTTCTGGGTACAGGATCGACATATTTTATTGCTGGCCGAGATGATTTGTATAAAGTACGCCCAATTCAGTTTTTATGCGAACACTTTTCAGACGATTTTTATTTAGCCCTTTTGCTACTATTGGAGACTACAGTCGCTCTTCGCGAATCGAGTTTTGCATGCTATGGGCGACTATAGTCGCTCAACTATTAAATATTATGAGCAACTGTAGTCATTCAATGGATCGTAGTCATATTTGGAAATTTCAGGCATAGAATGAGAAAAATAGTACTTGCGGTATGCGGATATTTTGAATTACATGGTTTAACCCTTTGCACTCCGTTGTCCCATCTCAGGGGACATCGTAATTCTAGCATATCACCCGGATGTCTCCTCTGATGGAACATTAACGTTTATTAGTGATTACGGGGAATCAACTTATTTCAGCACAACTTTTTGAGAAATCCATGTTTCCTTGAAGTTTTCTGTTGAACTGGCACAAAAAATCGAATCAAAATATGCTACAATTATCAAGATATATAAAAAAAATGTCAGCGGTTTTTACGAAAAGTATACTATATTATATGAAGGTTCGTAAATGCACGTTTCTGCGACAAAGTGGCGCCGAGTAGCTGATAGATAACGTCCAGGATTGTTCGGACTTTTTCAAGTTTCAAAGGACTACTGTGAAAACTTAGTGTTCTTTTGGAAAGACGAACAGAAAATTACAAATGTTTACGATTTTTTATTTACTTAGTTAATTTACTTTATTTTAAAACAAAAGAAGTGTTTTAATTGACGAAGGCACAGAATTTAATTCAAAACTAAATCTCTGAAGAAAATTATGCGTGTTGCCTTAGCAGCGCCAGTCGAGTGCAAAGGGTTAATATAGAAAAGCACAAAGAATCGTTGTAGTGAGACAACGTATCATATGCCACTCTTACTATGGGCACGTTTTTCGACAGAAACCTCTGTAGCGAAAGGGTTAACACGTCCTAGAACAAAAATTCCATTCTATTTTTACACGGTTTATTTTGATTTAACGTGGTACAAACGGTTGTTTCGATGTATTGTACATTCTTATATGCATGTATAATATTCATAAAATAAAGAGTACAGGTAAATAAAAAAAAATAATCAGATTCTAACGAATTTTCGTATAGTTTATTGTATTATTTTTGCTGAATTCTTATTTCTGAAATTAATCATCTATTTTTATATATAAATACATTTTCTTTTACACGCGTTCTTCGGGAACTTTGCAGATTATTGGTTCAAAATATATTTGGAGTATGGTAGAATATTTCACGAACGGTGAATTTCAGGATAAATTTACCTCAATATTTTTATATTCTATTGAATTTGACCTAAAAAATTTGACGTTTTGTTTAAAAAAATATAATTGATCTCGATATCTCATTTACGCGCCATCTGTAAAGGGACCATGCGATGTCTTTGTTACGATAGAACTTTTGTTAATAATGTTTTCGATTATTATCTGAAATAATTGAGATACCTGAAGTCGACAAAATTGATAAGACCCTATACTAAAATTATATTATGTACGATAAAAGGTTTAATAGAAGCATGTATCTTTTTATATTAAAAAATATATATATATCAAAATATTTAATTAAAAAAAAATATATAACAAAATATTTAATTTAAAAAAATATATAATAAATTTCTAATTAAATCTTTCGGTCACTTATATTTTTCTAATGTAAGGTAAATTGACATTATTTGACACGTTATAGTTAATCTATCAACCACACTCGTATACCTTCAATCCTTCATACAGTGTAATATTTCATTTTCAGATTAATTAAATAAACAAAAAAGTTCTATATTTCTCATTGCTAGTCTCTTCTAGTAGGGGAGACCGGAGTTAGTTGACTAATTTCGTCTTATTGTGACATTATCAAATAAATGGTGTATTATTTTGCAATATTAAAACAAATTAACGATTACCTCGCTATTTAATGTGTCGCCATGGTAGAACATTCGCGTATTATATCAGTAAGAGTACAAAATCTAAAAGCATCCGCGGTAAGCAGAAATTGTTTCTTTTGGCTAGTTCATTTATTAACTAGTATATATTTTTATTCACTAATTGTAAGTATTGTTCCATATTTTTTCATGAACATTTTGTGAAAATGCAACACATTAACACATTAAGTATAATTTACAGTATTTTATTTATCTAATTCGTGGAGATTTTTTTACGTACAACCCGTAACATATTAAAAATATTAGAGACAAGGTTATTTGACTATTAGTCTATTAATCCCGGATATTAGTCTTGTCTCTTTTCTATTTTAATTTGTTCTTCTTGAAGTATTAAATGCTTCCATTTGTTGTTCAAGTATCAAATCTGAACAACATGAGCAATATAGAATGTTAGGTGTGTATTAATTATAACTCGGATGATGATTTGTAATCTAATTCGGTCTACAAATTATAATTTCATTCACTATTATAAATATGTACGAGAAAATAAATTTTAATTTTTGTTAATACCATTATTCTCCCTTAGATACTTAAAAATAAGTATAAAGTCAACTAACCTCGTCATATAAATCAACAAACCCCCAACCGTGAAAGTTTGCATTGCTCCCATTAATCTAAATAAATAAAAATTACAATCTATACTCGATTAACGTGATTTCCAAAATTATGCACGTATATCTAAGTAAACGTATAAACTTTTTACATACAAATAGCCAACGGAATATCAATGGCTCGTTCATAAAAATGAACACGCTAAAAATTAGTGGCCTAGCCACAGTCCCACCTACGCTAAAATCAAAATACAAATTCACTTCTACCATTCTATTTTTCTCTACCGATCTCAGGTCTGCTCAGTTTCCTTGGCAGCGAGGGACGTGGCGTCGCGCGAAAGTTTCGCATTCCGAGTCGGGGATCCGCGACTCCAGGCAGATCCGATCTGTCGGAGTTATGCGTTATTGGGCAGCGTACGTCGTCACACACGCGATTCCGTATCGCGCGGCAATTCCCCGCGAAAAATTCCGCACGGCACCGGCATTGCATAAACATTAGGGATGTATCTTCGATCTACGACGGCCGTAAGACGGTGGCACACACCCACGTTCCTGAAATTGAAAAAACTGAATGGGTGCTTCGGAGCCATGTTTCGCTGAGGGGCTGAGCAAGGATCGAGGGGGAAGGATGGGGTGGAATTATAGGCATAACGAGCCAGCGAGCGCGTAAACCCCGCGTTTTTACGGGTCACGCTTGTTTATGCTGTTCGCGATACTCACGATAATGGAGTTTAAATGACTCGAGAACGGAAATCTATTGGAGCGAAGGGAACGGCCGCGTTTTAGCCTTCTGACTATGGAATTTCTTGATCGAAAGTGGTCCTGCGTGAGCAATTAAAGTGGGACGGTAATGAATGCGTTGAAGGGAAGTTCTGGTCTAGACGGCCGAAAAGTGAATATCGTTTATAAATTTCTTTTGAAAGAAAAAACAGAGATACGAGTATTTAAAGTCTTTGCAATATATTTATTGAAATTCTTAATAAATAACCAGATTTTTTTTTGTTGAAAGAAAATTTAGTTCGCGTTGTCCTGAATAATTTTAATCGACCGTTTCATTTTGCATTACTGTGCGTATGTGGCTACGATTATTTGGAAAAGTTGCTTTCGATTTATGCTTTCGGAATAAAATTGATTTTATTTCCGAATTACATTTTTCGTACCAGAACTTTTACACGCGAGAAAGTGAGATCGAAGACCGTTTAAGTTTTCGAGTTATTAGACAACGGTTACGATAAAATAGAAATTTTCGGGGAATGAATCGCAGTAAGGGAGAATTCACGGTCGACACAGTTGCTCGGAGAATGTTTTGGTATTAGAGTGGCAGTCACGTGGGACATAAAAGCATATAGAATGAAATGAAATGATGGTACGCGATATTATAGTATCTCGTCCCTTTCACGATGAAATATCCGATATTGGAATTTTCTTCGACGTATTATAATACTTTATTGAATATATTCTTGAACATATTCGATGATTAGAGAAGTATGCACAGGATGTTCCATAATTTCTAATGTAGTCAGAAAAAGAGAAATTTTTGTTGCGGTTATGTAAATACAATAAAGTTTAGAATGTAATATGAACTATGAAGAATTTATTTAACGGAATTCTTATTACTTTTTATGAGAAAAAAGATGCAAACCTGATGCAATTGGGAAAGTCCTTTTTTGTTATGTTTCGTTTAATATTCGAGTGTAAAGTTGTTTATTTGATAAAAGTATAAATTGTTCTTTAAAGGTCAAAATAGTTATTTCTGTTAGAGTTGAAGGTAAAAATGAAATCAATCGGACATTATTAATATTATGAATATCGTAAATAACAATTATTATTTCTCATGTATGAAGAAAGATTACCTATTTAAGGTAAATAATCATTATATGTGTTATTAATGTATTAAAATAAAAATTATATCCAGTTGAACAATACTATCTTTATTTTGAACTTAAAGAATTGCAATTCCGATTATTTATCTCTCCATTGTATTTTGTGACTAAATGTTACATACACATGTATCTATATTTAAAAATGTATTTTATTTAATCATCACTGTATATTATCTAATTTTATTATGTATCGATACCTGAGAATTAATTTATAGCAGTTATTGGTTCAACAATTTTTAATTTTTAAAAAGAAACTGTAATTGGAATTTTTTTTTTATAAACAAATAAAATTCCGGTTATTGAGGATTAATACAGTCACCTGCTATTTAAATATACCTTTTAATACAATAGTAACTGACAAGGAACATTACTCGAGTGTAACACGCTGATTTTAATAAAATTTACATATAAAATAGTGTTTAAAAAAATATTTGACACGTATTTTTTTTTATCTGCAATTATCCATATATGGGGAGGGTGAAAACAGTCTTCAAAGTTATGGATAAAAAATATATTTTCCTCAATATTTCAAAAAATGTTCACACTATTATACAGTTAAATCTGTCGTTAAAAATTACACAATTTCTGTTTAAACAATTTTTTGCCTGAACCAAATAGTTACTGAAATATCGAGGGAAATATATTTTTCATCCCTAACTTTTTAAAACTAGGGCTGTTTTCACCCTCTAAATATGGATGATTGCACATGTCACATATTATTTTAAACACTATCTCATATGTAAATTTCGTTAAACCCAGCGTGTTACACTCAAGTGATGTCCCTTGTAAAACAGTAATAGCAATATACACACACTAATCTCACTTTCAACTAATTTCTTTTATTATCCAAAAACTAAATTTGTATCTTCTTTTACCTCCACTTTATTACAAACCAAAGAATTGTAGCAACAGTTGTAACCATCCAAAATACAGGAATCAGTCATTAACCTAACCCAAAAAAAACGAAAAAAAAAAAAAACTACGCTGAATGTCTTAAAAAAAAGTTACTTACATATTCTTTGTTCCATTTTTTTTTTTTTTTTCTTATCAGATAGAAAGCCATGCTTTCTCAAGAAAGGACTTCCAGTTGCAATGTAAACAGTCACTGATACACACACAGGAAGGAAAGTAGAAGGCAAAAAAAGGATTTCACTCACATTTTCGCAACAAACTCGCAGCGTCCCTGAGTTTCGGGACTGTATAACCGAGGAATATTCACGAGCGAGGGGGTGGCTACCCCTGCGTGGCATCGCGGCCAATCTTATGGAAACTGCTGACAGCACGTCTACTTTACAGAACAGTTTACAGCCCTCGCGACCCTGCCGTAAATATCAAGAATACCCGTGCATATGTTGTGTCGCGCAGTCAAATTCTGGTCGACATCCCTCCGGCGTCAGGGAGAAATTTTATGATTGCTGTTCATCCAATAACCCTCGTTTTTTCTCGGTGTCCCGCGCTGCCACATGTTTTTACGTTTCCTCTGGGCTTTGCCAGCTCCATACGGTGTCATTACACACCCCATAAAGCAGCATGCCATCGACCGGGACGCTCTGCCACCAGGAATTCGGAATCATTGACCACCGAAGTCGGTGTCTCTTCACTGGCGTTGATTGGAACATACGTTTTTCTTCTTAGAAACTGGTTTGAATACGTGGTTCGCTCGTGTAGTTATTGGAAGGAGTATAGCGAGATTATAAGATTAGCAAGGGCGTTAAAATACTTACAGTGGCTCACACTTAAAATCGTACATCCTTTAAAACAGAATGATTTTTTTTTAATTGGACTTTCTTTTTAAAAAAATCCTCAGTACTGATTATCTTCTGTCATCGCGAATGGAAGATTTTACAGGCGTATAATTTATTATTTTTTTCAAGAATGTATAAGTAATAGAATGAATTTATAAAAATAATACATAGATAAGGAATCGTCCACGGTCCTGATTTCTGTAGTATCATTTGGTTTTGGCACTTGATCCATTCGTTGTTTAATATAATGTCCAACGGTGATAAAAAAAAATTATCCACATTTTTTATCAATTTAGTTATATTAAATGGTTAATTAATATTTACCATAAAAAGTACAAAGAAATGAAAACATAATTTATGTATATGTGCAGGTATCAGTGTTTGTAGACTGACTAAATTCATTTTATGAACTATCGTTTAATTATAACGCGCATGAAATAAATATCCATTTTTATAGATAATAGTACCTACTCATCGCATAATCTTCTTGCAACGGTTTTACAAAATAATACTTCTATAGGTGAGTATAATAAATATATAGTGTGTCCTATTTAATATAGGCCACCTAATTGTATTTCATATTTTCTGTGAATCTAGATGATTCTAAAAATGATAAAAAAATATTCTTTGTACAATGTTCAGATTGTGACACTATTGAAATTATGTATAAAATATTTTTTGTATCATCATAAATAAGATAAGTAAATGGTCTGCTTTAGATGGGACACTGTATAATAGATTAGGGACCAAATACATAATTTACAATCAGATTACTGTTAGACCAAATACAGTAGACTCCCGTATAACAGGACGAAAAAAATTGCATAAACAGTCCCGTATTACGCGTAAGATAAGAACATTTTCACATAGTTCCTGATTTTTTGTTTAAAAAAGCAAATGTATACACTTACCCGTCGTTTATATATGAACAGTGAAGCTGACGGTTTAAAAAGAAGTAGCGGTTTATAAAAAAAATAACAATACATATACATACACATTTAAAGATATAAGAAAAATAATTTTATTCAACTTTTAAATAATATTTCAAACCGAATCACATCTCATTGGCAATATGCGATAACCGTTAGAATTTAGATAAATGTTTGAACTTGTATAAATTGATCCGATAATGTATGTCCGGTATCGCGCGGTTACTTATTACGCGGAACGTATCCCTCGTGTTGTACGGGAGTCTACTGTCTTTCATACACTGCAGTGCGCTGCATGAACTGAAGAATTTAAATCGTTTCGCTTTGCCCGTATGACGTATGGGCTAAACAGTGAAAGGATTAAGGAATTAGTTTATGACCTTGCTATATTATTTCCAACAACTACGTTTACTTAAGCGGTCAGGGATGATAATGAATGTGTGACAGACGATTTGGTATCCGTTGAAAGCATGTAACTTGTTTATTTTATAAAGAAATTTTCAAACTATGTAGATATTTTTCTTTTTTTAATTCCAACTTACTTGGGTATGTACCATTTACAGTTTCAATCTTTTCCTTCTTGACTGCTCTCATTTTTTTTACCACGTGTACATATCCACTTTTTATTCTTATTCGTACATGCACCTTCGTATAACTTAGGTTCTTATTTTCTATTCTTCAATTAAAAACATCTACAATTTTTTACAAAAGTATAAGTTTTTTTTTGATAATCCGATCACAGCTTTTCTTGATAATCCGTTTTTTAATTTAACCATCTCAATGCTGTTTGTTCAATTCTTTTATTTTAAAAATATAAAAAGCGGTTATTTCATTTTCCGATAATAAATTATGGCTAAAAATGTATTTCAATTTTTTCATTGTATTATTATTATATACAATAAAATTATCGTTTTAATCGTTATTTTAGTTAATTTTAAAGAAGCTAGTATTCTCTGTCTTATTACCAATTACATTCAATTCTGTTTTCACACGAATTTTCTTTGGACGATTTTGATTTAACACGTTCTAGAAAAAAAATTTCACTCTTTTTTTTGCACAGTTTATTGTAATATAACAAGATACAAACGGTTGTTTCTATGCACATTCTTGTATATATGTACAATCTTCATAAAATAAGTAGTACAAGTAAAAAACAGTAATAAGATTTTAACATGAATTTTCATGTGGTTTATTGCTTTATTTTTGCAGAATTTTTATGTCTAGAATCAATCTTCCATTTTCACATAGATACATTTTTTTTTACACGAATCTTTTTTAACACGCGTTCTTCAAGAACGTATCTATCGTGTAAAAACAGAATTGAATGCATATAGATAATCAATCCTTAACCTGTTAACCGGGTAAGACGAGTAAACTTGTCACGCGGACTGCCGATATTTCGGACGTAATTATTTATTTTCACATCGATTTACTTTTGAGTGCATCGTTATATTTTTATAAAAAAAAAATGCGTTACATTAGACTTAAATTTGCAATGATTAAAATCGACCCGATTAAAATGTATTATTTTCTATTAATTTTTAACTCAAAGTATAAAGGAGCTTCTGATCGAAAAATGACCCAGTTAAAAGGTTAAACTCGAGTATTATAAACGTTACTATCTTTTCAGCTGATCAGTAAAACAACAGATTTAAATTTACTAGTGTATATTTTACGAGATATGTATATTTATATGCAATTAAAGCTTGCAATATCTACACGATAAATATGCTCCTGCAAATATTAAAATTAAATTCAATTATTCATTTGCATTTCAAAGTTTGTCCGGAAATTGATTAGCGTTTCAAAAAATGTAGATATAATTTTATTCTACCGGACCGGTTTTTCCATCCAAAAAAAAATGTTGAGAATGAATATAATAAAGAGTGCTCTAAGATTTGTTTTCTTTTTTTGCATGCATTCGTGTTCTACTCACTCTACTTCGACTTGCTTTTGCCGCGTGTTGCTCCCGTTTACTGAAACTTTATAAAAAGGCAATTTCTCATAATAAACGCGAATAAAAAAGAAACACGTTGTTTTATCGAGCCAAATGACGGTGTAAAATATGGTATTTAATATTTATAGATACGTCTTTTAGATTGCAACGATGGCTAGTTTTCTTATTAGAAATACTAGAATGATAAATCTGTCATTATAAATGTTTATGTTGAATTGTTGTTTCCACGACTTTGCTAGGAAAAATATGTCAAGAACTGTATATCTCAGTCGAATGTACATCATGTTCAACAGTAGGTATGACGTCAGCTACTATAAATATGTGCATCTTGATAGAAACTACTATGTACCAAACCATTATTAATTGTAAATAATATCATAGATATCACAATAATAATAAATGAAACTGACAGAACTGTTATAAATGTTACAACGTATAATAATTCATATTTCTTTCATTCTAGAATAAGTTTTATCCTCGTAAAAAGTTACGAACAGAAGTTTTTTTTTTATTGAAATTCTATTCACTGATATCGATTAAATATTCGTTTAACGTTAAAGAACTTTCAGATTTTTTTATTACTTTATACAAAAGAGGACTTTTGATTTAAAACAAGAGGATAATTATAATACAATTATCGAAATTCGAGATAAGCATTAAATTTCTCAATAATTAATTGCTGAAATGTATTCTAAAATAGTTGATTTACTTTTTATTATCAAATGTAAAAATTGCCAACAACAAAGTTTGTCTGAACCCTAATGCATCAGTGTACTGCTTTAAACAGTAGCTTGAAGTTTTGCATTTATTATTACCCACATTCTAGCACCTTGCAAATTTCAGAATTTTTTTACCGATACCAGAGATAATATT
Organism: Ctenoplectra terminalis; assembly: GCA_019453375.1. Classification (NCBI taxonomy): domain Eukaryota; kingdom Metazoa; phylum Arthropoda; class Insecta; order Hymenoptera; family Apidae; genus Ctenoplectra; species Ctenoplectra terminalis. The sequence goes on along the minus strand of SMSQ01005774.1, from coordinate 24,309 downwards.
GCAGCAGAAAGATATAAAATACTTTATAAAAGAGCATTCATAGCCTTAAGAAATTGGGTTTTACAGAAAAGCATTTCTCCGTAGTACGATCTTTAAAATTGACGTCTTTTCATATCGTTAAAAGAAAGAAAGCGTTAGGTATTCCATCCGTAGACATGGTCTCTCATTTTGTATTAATATAAACTTCACTTCTCCCGTTGCGAAAGTAACAATCGAACACAGGACGACCCGTATAGGTGGCGACCTTCGTTTTTTCCTTCTTTTTTTCTCGGAAAAGTCATCGTTCTTCGTGGAAAGGGTTAGCGAGGCATTTCACGAAGCTTCACGAGGAACGTGTCGGTCAAACAGGACATCTAGATCCTCGAGCGGACGTTGTTCTTCGCTTGGCAGCTCACACTTTCGTACTTTTGCTAATGCTTCTGCTTCGACTTCGCTCTTTGTTGCTTCGTAGTCATCTCATTGACTTGCCCTCGACCAAAGTGGCACCAAACTGTTTTTCTATTCCTCTTTGCGGCTAACACGTGAGCCAGATAGCACATCGGATTGCCTTTCGCGAATACGCTAATGACTACGTATGATGGCTTATCCTTTCAACATATTTTCACGATCCTTCTTTGACTTTAATACACGTGATTTTTTTTTGCTTCAGAAATAAATCCTTTTTTATTAAATCAGTGGAAAGTATGTATGATGAAAGAAATCTAAAATGAAAAATTAACTTAATAAAAAATCATTCTAAAATTTCCACTTCTTTTTGGTGTTTTCGAAAAATTTCCATGATTTTTTGCAACTCTTTTCTGATCGCAATTAATAGAGTTTAAAGGTTGAATATTGAATTTTGTAAATTATCAGTTCAGATATTGAGAGTACTAAAATTTATAATTTGTGAAGGTTAGTCAAATGAACTCTGTAATAAATATAAAGAAAAATTCGTAAAATACTTATATGCATAAATTATATTTTATAATTATTACCACTGATAAATTCATAAATACTGATATTATGCAAGGTTTACAAATATTTGTTGCAATGTACTCGTAACTGTGAAGATGTAAAAAAAAATTATGATTTTTATTAAATGGAAATAAAAAGAACGTTTATTGTACAAGTAATACAAGAACGTGTTGATTACTAAACTGCATACATGTATTCCAAGTTTAAAACCGTGTTTTTAGAACACCCAATACAAGCGATCAGAATGTTATCGTATGCTATTTTATCTTTGGAAGTAGGTTCCCAAGGTTTCTTCTCAAGAAGTAGCATGTAAAATTCATATAGTTAAAAATAGCGTTTTAATCGCCGTTCGATGTTTTTTAAAATAACTTGATTATTAGAAATATGAGTATAATGACAATGAATTTTATAGAAAAAAATCTTTTGTCGTTTGTACAATTAAATTTTGTTCGATTCATCAATTACAACTTACAACTGGTATTTAGTAATTCCAACTTTAATCGCAGATAAAAGAAAATGATTGACGTCAATTAGATCGGAAAAAAATATCATTACGCTGTCACTTTGATATACTACACGTTAGTGTATTATTAAATGCATTCGAATGAATTTATGAACCGCATGAATTATGTTTCACGCAAAGGTAGATACAATTACCGTCCGTTTTTTTGCAGTGTCATAGAATATAATAACAACTAGGTCTATCTAATTAATAAGAATTGAGGAGAATTTTTAATGGCCTGTAACGATGTTATAAATTATCATAGACAAATTGTATAAAGTTTTAATAAAATAGAGAGTATATTAAAACGGTATACACTTTTGTATATTATGCGCTATATTTATTACATTTTAATCCAGAAAAGTTGCTTGAAAATGATTTAAAAATAATTTTAATTTAAATTGAATATAATTATAGACGATTGTTATTGGTCGTACAACTGTGAAAAGCGTGATTTTTATAAGTCTGAAGTCTGAAATAACAGTTTTGCAGAGGTCTTTTTCGTTTAAGAAAGACGGGTTCGAAAATTGTGTAGGTACTCGTGTACTTAATTAAAACTCGATTCCTAATTTTTCTATACAATGGTATTTATACTTGATATTGTATTTATAAACGTTATTGAGTCAATTATTTTAATATTTCACAGATGATGGACAGTTTATAGATAGTTTAATTTGTAGATCAGAGTACTGCACGCAGCAACATAAAGCGAATTTTCAACGATTTCTCTATTAATAAATGCATTAGTTTCCAATAAAGATCTAATTTATAAATACATTCCATGTCAACTACGCGAGCACAGAACTTTTATCGAAAAGAAAAATTTATTTGTAAAGATTTTGTTCGAGACTCGATTTATTGTTTCATAATTATCCTATTATCGGTTATTTAAACAAACATCGTTTAACAAGAATATACTCTGTTCTGAAA